>APFE030951774.1:35780-50640 GCA_000404065.3 Pinus taeda | reverse complement strand
AGTAGACACCCAAGAAGATGTACGGCATGTAGCTGTTACACAAGAACCAACTACTGACTTAGCAGGTGTTACACAAGAGCCACCTGCTAATGAACAAAAAATAGACGACCTAGATGTAGCTGTTACACAAGAACCAGCTACTGACTTAGCAAGTGTCACACAAAAACCACCTGCTAATGAACAAAAATTAGACGACCTAGATGTAGCTGTTACACAAGGACCAGCTACTGATTCAGCAAGTGTTACATAGGAACCACTTGCTGATGATCATGAAATAGATAACCAGGATATTGCATTGACTGTAGCTGTTACACAAGAACCAGCTACCCAGTCAATAACTATTACGGGACAATGACCCCTTCATCCACTGGAATCAGCCACAGAGACTGCAACTGCTACAGAGGAACCTGTCACCACGACTTCCCTTCTACAAGAAAACAAGTTTCTGAAATCAGAACTCGAAGCCTATAAGCAAGAATTAATAGTGGTAAGGGAAGCATATGAAAGAGAACTTAATTTGTATACTCTAGCTCATGCAGCATTTGGAGCCGAGAAAAGTGCAGAAAAAGAATGATATAATGAATACATGTGCAACCAATGTGGTGATCTCTATCATCGAGCTGGTTATAAGATAATCGAAGTCCCATTGCCTGGATCCACTTCTGCACCCACTCCTATTATAGTTAAAAAGGAACGCCCTGTTGTTACACAAGAACCAACAGGGACTTCAAAGATTGTTGAAAAAGAGATGAAACCAAAAGTATCTCGGCCCACTCTGGCTCTTAAGGCCAAGAGTCCTGTACCTTGGCCAATAAAGACTGCCTTTACTCAGACTAAACCTCATCCTTGAAAGATCGTCTTCACCCATACTTCAATCACTCAAGAACAGATGGATATATGGAAGAAGGTTAGGTCACAACAAAAGATATTGTAGGAACACAAATTGTCATGGCAAAATCATGTATATCCGAATTGGGAAGCATTGGAACAGTCTTGTGCGCAGCACAAGGAAAATAAAAAGTTAAAAACCAGACTAGCTCTCATCTTTGATCTAGTTCAAAGGTTGTTGGTCACCAGGAATCCATCCTTTAATTATTCTATATTTCTAGCGGAACGCTTAGCATTCTTCCAAATTAAAGCAATCAGAGATGGATGACCTCATGAGGTGTCTACATCTCAATAGTTTATTGCAACCTTTACAGAGGCATCATTCAGTGAACAGAATTTATTATGTGAACTCTACCTCCATAACAAAGCCATGCCCGAAGATAGAAAGCTTAATTTAATTCCTCTAGTTTGTGATATTCAGATTAGAGCCTTTGTCTCTTTCCTGGCCAGTCATCTTACGTGGTAAAACGCCTTCCTCTCAGTAACGCACAATGAAGATAATCAGCTTCTGTGGATTTGACCTGAGCCACATAATGTTGTTGTTTTTCTTGCTGAACATCGTTGGGTTTTAAAGGAACCAGGAATTGCTGGGCATTTCAGGGAATTACAGGAAGCAGTCTTAAACAACCGCTAGCATTATGTCAAAACCAAGGTGGCTCTTGTTGTTCAGGCAAATAACCTATTTTGGGAACATTACCCTAAGGAGAGAAAGGAATATCATCCCTTTAACCCTCTGAATATTCAAACAACAATTTCACGGCTAACTAACTATGTTAAATGCATCCAACAGTGTGCCGAAAAATGGTTGGGTTATCATTTTCACTTCCCTCTTCTATGGCTACCGGTACAACAATACAAGGCTTACTTCAGGTTGTCCAAGAAGGAGGAGCTTGCAGCATGGTAGAGATTGCAAAATGTCTATGGGTTCAGAAACTCGGGTGATAGCACCTTCTATACTATTGTATAAGTAATTTGCACTGTACATCCTAGTATTCTGACTCCAATTCAGAGTAAAAAGTTGCATGAGGACATGCAACCCGTTCAATTAGGGGGGATGTTAGGACCTCATACTGTCCCTTTTTGACTACATATTTTGTTATGATGTCATCCTTTTCAACTTATATTTAAAGCCCTTGTTAGTGTTTCAACCCAATTATTCCAAAGGTACACAAAGTTTCTTCTCATCACTATATGTTTAATTATTTTACATATCATTACGCTATCTTCATAGTTAATTACTAAATTGTTAGTTGCTTAATAGTTAAAGAATGATGTGTAGACCGCATCGCTGAAACTGCTTGGAGGTTGCGAAGACTATTTGCAGTTGCTGAAATAGCAAAGATGACATGCACATCTCGAAGCCGAAACAATTGAGATTTTCATTCCGATTTTGACAGCAACAAAGGGACTGGATTATGATCACCAAAGAAGTTGTTACATTGGATGTAACGAAATATGGCATCACTGTAACATCATTTCCTATTTTTGTATAGTTGGGGTAAAATAGAACTCACAATGTAAATATGTTGTAATAGATGTCTCCTCTTTATAAAGAGGAGACATCTACATTAGAAGGGGGATGAACAGACTGTGGAAAAAGGTTTTTAGTTGAAGGAACAGGACTGAAACCCTTTTTGTAATATGACATACTGATGGATGAATAAAGTTTGGTTCTCAACATTTTATTCTAGTTCTTGTCTCCTGGGGAATCTTTTGAGAAGGACAGGGCCCACCTTCACCACAAGAGTCACCCATTATATTTATGTAGTGTGTTAAGTGTGCTTTTATTCATACCTTGTTAACAGTACTATTTAATGAATATCATTTATAATACTCTTACTGAAACTCTGTTTTCTCTCCAATTGATTGTTGTATTGTTTAAATTTATTTCCAGTCTATTTATGACTTTTCTATTGGTGGTTGAGTTTACAGAGTAAGTTGTCAAGCTCGATAATCAGAATAGGTGCTGAAGATTCCCACTCTGGGAATAGCGTCCCGTTCTCTATTATAGCATAGCCATTGCTTTCTCCTTGATTCCCTTCAATTTGAATGAAATTAAGTATTCCTTGGTGGTTATCTACAATAGAGTGTAATTGCTGTAACACAAAGTGGAGTTTCAGTCATTAAAGCGAGGTTTGATTTGTTTGTACTACAACTTTTATTGCTTTTAGGATTGAGTACATATAGTACGTAGTTGCCTTTGAAATAACCAGACTTCCCTGGGTTGACAATTTATGGAGCACTTGATTGTTTAATAAATAAACAATTAAAGAGACCAACATTTTGGCGTCATTGTCAGGGAAGGCAACCATAGATTTTAAGAGAATTAATGATTTTCTTTTATATGTGCAGGATGCATGAGAGGATGCAGGAAAACTCCTACAACTGGCAAGGGAAAAGGCAGAGGAGGAAGGAAAATTTTCATTGACAACATTATTTCAAAAGCTGAAACGTCTCAGAGGATAAGCTCTCGGAAGCCACAGACTCTGCACTCTCTCCAAACGAACTACGAAACGGAGGAAGTAGTGGGACCTGAAAGGGCCGAAGAGATAGTAGAACAAATTGAGGAGTCAGTAGAAAAAATTGAAGAACCAATAGAAGAAATTGAAGTTGAGGAACCAGTTCAGAATATTGAGAGCCCAACAGAAAGTGCTGAAGATCGGGCAAGTGTAACAGGGGAACAACCAATGGATGGAAACAATGAAGGACTCTTTGGTGGAGGACGTGGAGGAAGAGAAGGAAGAGGCGAGAATTCCCTCTCCAACTTGGAATTTCCTATTGAGGATCTTCCCAGAGGGGAAACTCCTATGAAGAACATCCCACTATTAGCCCTACCTAACTGCCATGGTTTATCATCTGAAGACCTTGATGAATTTCTATTTGAGTTTGATATATTTTGTAGAAGTTATGATTATGTTACTAATCCTCAAAAGTTAAAGTTATTTCCAGCAACATTAAAAGGAAATTCACTAAGATGGTTCATGAGCCTGGGAGGACATGTGATCACAACATGGGAGAAGATTGAGGAGAAGTTTCTAGCCAAATATCAAGACTATTGCCGGACAAGAGAAAGAAAGGAGGAACTATTTAAGATGTTTCAGAAGGAGGATGAAAATCTGGAGGATTTCATGGAGAGATTACAATATAATCTGCAGAGGTCTGACCACCCTAATATGAGTAAGGATATTCTTAAGACAATATTGTTGAAAGGAGTGCATGATGATTGTTTAGACATGTGAAATATGCTTGGTAAAGGGGATATGTCTAAGGAACCATATGATGAGATTGTCAACCTCTATAAGAAATTTTCAAGAGGAGAAATAAAAAGACCAAAAAGCAGGGATAGTACATATTCAAGAGTCCAAAAATCAGCCAGTGGGGGAACAACAAGAGCCGAAATAGGTAATTTACTTGAAGAATTTAAAACTGAAATGTTAAGCTATTTTGCTTCAAAAATTGATACCTTGCAAGTTAAAAAGAAGCAGGGAAAGGCAGAAGCTTCTTTGGCCAGTTTCTACCCTAAATGCAGAGAAAAACACCCACTAAGGGAATGCCCAATAGACAATCTACCAATTTGCACCATTTGCGAAAAGGACCATGAGACTCAACAATGCCCTTCTCTACCGGGAATAAAAGCAGCATTGCAACCAACTGAAGAAGCTGAAGCGGTCTACTTGCTGACACAGAGGAGGCAATGGAAACCACGAGGACATGGTACGAATTCTAATATGCCATTTAATCATTTGAATAATTATCCTTCTTTTCAAGAAAATTACCCGCCCAACAATCAAATGCAATACCCACCCTTCAACCAAATGAGCTTCCCACTCATGCAGCAAACAAACCCTCCCTTTGTAGATCCTACAATGTGGACTCCTTGGTCTCTACATCAATCTTATTTTAATC
Organism: Pinus taeda; assembly: GCA_000404065.3. Lineage (NCBI taxonomy): Eukaryota > Viridiplantae > Streptophyta > Pinopsida > Pinales > Pinaceae > Pinus > Pinus taeda. The sequence continues at coordinate 45,846 of APFE030951774.1, read as the reverse complement.
AATGGAACCCAGGTTGGAGAGCTCAGCAAATGCCATTTCCAAACCAATTCCCTCAGTATCAGCAATCTCTCTCTCTGCCATTAAATTCTCCATTGAATAATTAGACAATGAGACCCCAGCTACCTGTACAACCAAACCCTAATCCTAATAATAATAATAAAGTTGTGCAACTCATCCTATATCTCCTGTTTTCCATGTGCAATGTAATGATATCCATTTGTGGTCTAGGAGAATAGTTGAGACTATTATTGATGATATTACTTCTTCTGACTCTGATAAAGAAGAGACAGAAAAAAGATAAATCATCCAATAAGGGTACTGAAACAGTTGAGCCATCCTCTAATAAAACTGTTGAAACAATAGAGCCACCATTCCCTAAGCGTTTGGCTCTCACTAAGACACCTAAGCCACCTGCTTTTAATCTTCTAGGGGAATTGCAGAATCTGTATGTTAAAATTCCACTTTTGCAAGCACTCAGGGATGTAGCAATTTATGCCAGAACCGTTACAGACATTTGCATAAAGAAACCTGGTAGGAAAGCTAAAGATCCTCTTACAGTTCATGTGATGGGTGATCTAGTTGCTTTGATGTCAGGAAAAATCCCTCTCGTGAAATATGGTGATCCTGGTCATCCTATAGTCACAATATAGGTAGGAAAAACTATTGTTTCACGAGTTTTGGTAGACTTAAGTGCTGCTATAAACATCATGACACTTGAAACTGCATAGTTATTACAGCTGAAGAATGTAATTAGAGAGACACCAACTATCCTAGAGCTAGCTAACCATTCCAAAATCAAACCAGAAGGGGTTATAGAAGACCTAATCATTTCAGTCGAATCTTGGAACTACCCAACTGACTTTGTTGTGTTACAGACTAAAACAAATTTGGGGGGATATCCACTGATTTTGGGAAGACCCTGGCTGGCTACGGCAGATGCCTTTATCAGTTGTAGATCGGGCTCAATGACAATTTCTAATGGATTTGAAACTAAGCAGCTCACTCTCTACCCCCATGCTACACCTATGATTAACAATGATAATTCTATATGGTTAGACGATGATGATGACACTCAACCCATTTTGACCATTGGGCAAGCCTTAACCTTTAAAGACGCTACAGAGGATGAAGTAATTAGTAACTTTATTTATGAACCCTCCTCGGTTGCTTCTGAAACATATAATCATTTATCTGAAATTTTGGAACCTGAAACACAGCAAAACCTTAAATCTGAAAATTTATCTCAAACATCAAATGATAACCATTCTAAGAGTATAACAGTGGAAATCGAACCTGGAAAAACATTAAACATAATCCCTAACTTGACAGATGCTAAAACACAACAGTTAGTGAAGTTACTTTATGAAAATAAGGAAGCGTTCGCATGGGACTACACAGATATGAAGGGGATCTCTCCTGAATTATGTACCCATCGTATTTATATTAAGGAAGGGCCTCGACTCATCTATCAACCCCAGCGATGAATGAATCCCAATCTGAGGGAGATTGTTAAAGAAGAACTTCAAAAATTGCTTAATGTAGGGTTTCTATATCCTATATTTGACAGTGAATGGGTTTCTCCGTTGGTGATAGTACCTAAGAAAAAAGGGAAATGGAGAGTATGTGTAGATTATAGAGCCTTAAACAAAGCTACTCAAAAAGATCATTTCCCCTTTCCATTTATTGATTAGGTACTTGACAGTTTGTCAGGAAAAAGATTCTTTTCCTTTTTAGATGGTTGTAGCGGATATAACCAGATTGAAATTGCACCCCAAGATGATGACAAGACCACTTTTAGCAGTCCATGGGGAACTTTTGCCTATAGAGTTCTTCCATTTAGACTATGTAATGCTCCAGGAATGTTTCAAAGAGCAGTGATAGGAATTTTCTCTAATATGCTTAACGGCTCTTTGGAGATATTTATGGATGACTTTACTCCTTATGGTGTGACTTGTGAAAATGCACTACAAAACTTTGAGAAAGTACTTAAACATTGTATAGAAGCCCATCTTGCCTTAAGTATTGAAAAATTTCATATGATGATGAATGAAGGAATTGTATTAGGACACTTCATTTCATTCCAAGGGATTCAAGTTGATCCATCTAAAGTGTAGGTAATTCAGACTCTTCCTATCCCTAAAACATAAACTGATGTAAGAAGTTTTTTAGGACATGCTGGATATTACAGAAGATTTATCAAGGATTTTTCTAAAATAGCTTCTCCTTTGTTTGTGTTACTTACGAAAAATGTTGAATTCAAGTGGACTGATGATTGCCAAAAAGAATTTGATGAACTTAAGCATCAGTTGTCTACATCTCCTATTCTAAGGGGACCTGACTGGGCATTGCCCTTTCATATATCCTCTGATGCTTCAGATACTGCAATTGGAGCTGTCTTGGGTCAAGAAGAAAATAATATTCCTTATGCTATCTATTTCATTAGCAAGAATATGACCCCTGCTGAACTTAATTACACATTTACCGAGAAGCAATTTTTAGCAGTCATTTATGCTATTAATAAGTTTCGACATTATAGTAATAGTTACCCTACTTTTGTTCATACTAATCACTCGACCATTAAGTATTAAATGAATAAATCTATTACAAATGTCCGAGTTACCAGATGGTTATTATTACTACAAGAATTTGATATTACAACTGTAGATCGACCAGGTAAAGAAAATGTATTTGTTGACTTCCTTTCTTGGATAAAAACTGATGATAATACTCCAATAGATGATTCCTTTCCTGATGAATATTTATTTGCAGTATTTGCTCACTCACCTTGGTATGTAGACATTGCCAATTATTTGGTTGCAGGAAAGTTACCATCACACCTATCACATGGAGAGAAAAGAAAAATCATTCAAGAAAGTGCTCGATACAGTTGGATAAGTGGGTGTCTTTTTCATACAGGTTTTGATCAGGAAATTCGGAGATGCATTAGAGAATATGAGGTTTATGATATATTGAAAGCTTATCATGATGGCCCTTGTGGAGGGCATTTTTCTGATAAAAGAAAAACACATAAATTTCTCATAATGGGTTATTATTGAACCTCGCATTTCAAGGATGCAAAGAAATATGTTAAGGCCTATGATAGATGTCAAAGAATGGGTCAACATAATCACAGAGATGAAATGCCTCTGAACCCTCAGGGAATATTTGAACCCTTTGAAAGATGGGCTCTAGACTTTATAGGACCTATTAATCCCCCATCCAATCAAAGAGTTTATATATTGGTTTGTACAAATTATATAGCTAAATGGGTGTAAGCTAAGGCACTTATTAGAGCTAATGAGGAATATGTTTTAACCTTTCTATTTGAAGAAATCTTTGTTAGGTTTGGAGTGCCTAGAGTCATAGATGGAGGACCTCCTTTCAATTCTCATGGTTTTAAAGATACACTTCAGAAATATCATATTAATCATAAAATAACTACACCTTAGCATCCCAAAGCCAATGGTCAGGTGGAGAGTACAAATAAAGTCATAGAAGCTATTTTAACAAAAACAATAAAAGAGAATAGAAAGGATTGGTTTCAAAGGCTACCTGAAGCATTATGGCCTTACAAAACTACCTGGAGGAACACTACAGGTTTTTCACCTTATGAATTAGTTTATGGTAAAAGTGTTGTTTTTCCTGTGGAATTTGAAATTAAAACCTTAAGAACTGCTTTAGCTATTAACATTGACTTGTCTGATGCACAGACAGCTAGGTTGCAGCAGCTTCAGGAATTGGATGAAAAGAGGTTGGACGCCATCCATCAAACAACTATGATCCAACAGCAATGAACCGGGTGGCATGATAGAACTATTAAGCATTAGCAGTTCCAAAAAGGTAATTGGGCTTTATTGTATGATTCCTGGTTTGAAAATTTTCAAGGAAAACTGTGAACAAGGTGGTTGGGACCTTATGAAATAGATACTGTTTTTCCAAATGGTACAGTAAGGCTCCTAACAATTGATGACTCTAGAACACCATTGTTAGTGAATGGGTATCGGCTTCATTTGTACCAACAAGCTATTTCTAAAGAGGATTTTAAGGCCACTTGCATGGCAGATTCATATTATGTCTTTTTAGGGGAGCCTGCTGCCCCTCATTGCATTTAATTTTTGTATTATATATTTCTTAGAAGATTAGGATATTTTAACTAATAATCCCTATTAAGGGTTGCCATGTTACAATTTATTATTTTGCAGGTTTCAGATTGGGAGGCTGGCTGAAAAGAACAATTGTATTGCAAGCAGGATCTAGTTTCATTGTGGGAAACAATGTCATTCCACTTCAATCCCCCACATTACTTTTCAGCAACATTTTCCTATTTTTCTATAGTAACACCAATTTTTCACCATTTTTCCTGTTGCTGAAACACCAATTTTCCCCATTGCTGAAATTTTCCCCGTTGCTGAAACACCAATTTTTCCCGTTGTTGAAACACTAATTTTTCCCGTTGCTGAAACACCAATTTTTCCCATTGCAGAAGCACCAACCCTTTCCACCTAGAACCCCAATTCTTTCCATTTTTCCGTAATCAAAGCATTAATCCCTCTAAAAAGGATGAATAAATATCATTGTGAAAATCATTTATTGATCCTTATAATGTTGTCCCTTTACTTCTGCCTCTTATGTTTATAAAAGGCCTTTCATATAAATACCCTCAAAACCCTTTTTTATAACTATCGATGATCCATTACCAACCATATTATAATGGCAACACATCAATCAAAGTTAAAACATGAGGTATGCATTTGTTATGTGTAAATATTAAACTATAGTTAATGAGAAGATTGTGATATGATTGCCGAAATCGCCATATATTCAGACTTATCATTATAGCTGCAGTTGGGGGGGAATACCAAAATTTTGTAATCATTTCACGATATGCCAATCACCATTGTTTTTACCACGATCGTGTCTCATCACCCCATATCTGTCTTATTACGTCTCAACCTCATTTTGCAATATTTACTCTATTTTGGTTGCGGTAACTCGGCTCTGTACTGTGCATCTCACTGAAGCCAGTAACTATGGGAGGTAATGCTATTCGTAATGAACCTGGTTCAACAACTCTATTGGAATTTCACCCAGAGGCATATCAAATTTTTCAGCAAGCAGGCTGGGTGGATTATTTCCGAAGGCTCTAGGAATTTGATTCTCAGCAAGTCCTAAAATTCACACGTAATTTAGAGGAAGGTTACTCCAGTGTTCAGGGAGTGCGGATTCCTGTAGTAGAGGAGGATATAGCGCAGGTTTCAGGTTTACCGGCCGATGGCATTTGTTGGTTCAATCGTAAACACATCATTTTAAATGCACAACAAGACTTTCTTCTACCTAGAGAGCGGGTCCAGCCTAAAGGCAGGGGTGTTGTGCTTCATTCATTACCACCTCCATGGCCGAAGGTTGCAAAGTTTGTCAAGCACTACCTTACCTGCGAGGGACATTACCAGGTAGTGTACCAGCATGACTTTGTGTTGTTGAATAATTTAAGACATGGTCATTTATTAAATATGCCATACTATCTGCTTGGGTGTCTAAAGAATATATCACATTATTCTAGGAATGCAAGGTACCCACTCCGTTCTCTCACTCACCATCACCTTGTTCAGCTTCTAATTCAAAGAGGCTTTGGCTTGTAGAACCCTCCTCCCCTTAACAACCCACCCCAAGGAGTCGCTGAAATGCCTCAACCAGCAGCTGAAAACTTTCAAGAAACTACCGAAAACCCTCAAGTAGAAGCCCTAACCCCCCAATTAAATGCTGAAAATGTTCAAAAAACCCCTGGAATCCCTCAGCAAAGCAAAAATCCTTATGCACAACAACTAGGGAGCATCTTTGAATCCCCAAAAATTCCACCACGCGCAACAGTCAATCCAATTGACCCTTCCACTGCATTGACCCCATCCCATAATCTACCTGAATCATCTACTCCCACTGTCCATATTCCCAGTGATGATTTAGATGATAACATCCCCATTGCAAAGCTAAAAAGAAAGAGGCAAGAAGAGGCTGTACCCGTACCAAAAAGACAAACAAGGGCTTCAGCTAAAACTGTTCATGATCATCCTCCTTTAAAGAGAACTGCTCAAAAAATAAAAACCATTGTTCTTCCTGCCTTTTTACCTCGAAGATGAAGGAGGATGCCTTTTGAAGCAACAATTGAGACCAGCACCCCAAATTCTCCACCTATTATTCTAAAACCCCATACCCCATCGCAGTCCCAAGGCACGGAATCGTTACCTCCTTCACCTTCAGGTACCGAAATGCAAAATGCTCAGGATTATGTGACATTATTCCTTTCAGAAGATGCAGCTGTTACACAAGAACCAGCTACTGACCCATCAAAAGTAGACACCCAAGAAGATGTACGGCATGTAGCTGTTACACAAGAACCAACTACTGACTTAGCAGGTGTTACACAAGAGCCACCTGCTAATGAACAAAAAATAGACGACCTAGATGTAGCTGTTACACAAGAACCAGCTACTGACTTAGCAAGTGTCACACAAAAACCACCTGCTAATGAACAAAAATTAGACGACCTAGATGTAGCTGTTACACAAGGACCAGCTACTGATTCAGCAAGTGTTACATAGGAACCACTTGCTGATGATCATGAAATAGATAACCAGGATATTGCATTGACTGTAGCTGTTACACAAGAACCAGCTACCCAGTCAATAACTATTACGGGACAATGACCCCTTCATCCACTGGAATCAGCCACAGAGACTGCAACTGCTACAGAGGAACCTGTCACCACGACTTCCCTTCTACAAGAAAACAAGTTTCTGAAATCAGAACTCGAAGCCTATAAGCAAGAATTAATAGTGGTAAGGGAAGCATATGAAAGAGAACTTAATTTGTATACTCTAGCTCATGCAGCATTTGGAGCCGAGAAAAGTGCAGAAAAAGAATGATATAATGAATACATGTGCAACCAATGTGGTGATCTCTATCATCGAGCTGGTTATAAGATAATCGAAGTCCCATTGCCTGGATCCACTTCTGCACCCACTCCTATTATAGTTAAAAAGGAACGCCCTGTTGTTACACAAGAACCAACAGGGACTTCAAAGATTGTTGAAAAAGAGATGAAACCAAAAGTATCTCGGCCCACTCTGGCTCTTAAGGCCAAGAGTCCTGTACCTTGGCCAATAAAGACTGCCTTTACTCAGACTAAACCTCATCCTTGAAAGATCGTCTTCACCCATACTTCAATCACTCAAGAACAGATGGATATATGGAAGAAGGTTAGGTCACAACAAAAGATATTGTAGGAACACAAATTGTCATGGCAAAATCATGTATATCCGAATTGGGAAGCATTGGAACAGTCTTGTGCGCAGCACAAGGAAAATAAAAAGTTAAAAACCAGACTAGCTCTCATCTTTGATCTAGTTCAAAGGTTGTTGGTCACCAGGAATCCATCCTTTAATTATTCTATATTTCTAGCGGAACGCTTAGCATTCTTCCAAATTAAAGCAATCAGAGATGGATGACCTCATGAGGTGTCTACATCTCAATAGTTTATTGCAACCTTTACAGAGGCATCATTCAGTGAACAGAATTTATTATGTGAACTCTACCTCCATAACAAAGCCATGCCCGAAGATAGAAAGCTTAATTTAATTCCTCTAGTTTGTGATATTCAGATTAGAGCCTTTGTCTCTTTCCTGGCCAGTCATCTTACGTGGTAAAACGCCTTCCTCTCAGTAACGCACAATGAAGATAATCAGCTTCTGTGGATTTGACCTGAGCCACATAATGTTGTTGTTTTTCTTGCTGAACATCGTTGGGTTTTAAAGGAACCAGGAATTGCTGGGCATTTCAGGGAATTACAGGAAGCAGTCTTAAACAACCGCTAGCATTATGTCAAAACCAAGGTGGCTCTTGTTGTTCAGGCAAATAACCTATTTTGGGAACATTACCCTAAGGAGAGAAAGGAATATCATCCCTTTAACCCTCTGAATATTCAAACAACAATTTCACGGCTAACTAACTATGTTAAATGCATCCAACAGTGTGCCGAAAAATGGTTGGGTTATCATTTTCACTTCCCTCTTCTATGGCTACCGGTACAACAATACAAGGCTTACTTCAGGTTGTCCAAGAAGGAGGAGCTTGCAGCATGGTAGAGATTGCAAAATGTCTATGGGTTCAGAAACTCGGGTGATAGCACCTTCTATACTATTGTATAAGTAATTTGCACTGTACATCCTAGTATTCTGACTCCAATTCAGAGTAAAAAGTTGCATGAGGACATGCAACCCGTTCAATTAGGGGGGATGTTAGGACCTCATACTGTCCCTTTTTGACTACATATTTTGTTATGATGTCATCCTTTTCAACTTATATTTAAAGCCCTTGTTAGTGTTTCAACCCAATTATTCCAAAGGTACACAAAGTTTCTTCTCATCACTATATGTTTAATTATTTTACATATCATTACGCTATCTTCATAGTTAATTACTAAATTGTTAGTTGCTTAATAGTTAAAGAATGATGTGTAGACCGCATCGCTGAAACTGCTTGGAGGTTGCGAAGACTATTTGCAGTTGCTGAAATAGCAAAGATGACATGCACATCTCGAAGCCGAAACAATTGAGATTTTCATTCCGATTTTGACAGCAACAAAGGGACTGGATTATGATCACCAAAGAAGTTGTTACATTGGATGTAACGAAATATGGCATCACTGTAACATCATTTCCTATTTTTGTATAGTTGGGGTAAAATAGAACTCACAATGTAAATATGTTGTAATAGATGTCTCCTCTTTATAAAGAGGAGACATCTACATTAGAAGGGGGATGAACAGACTGTGGAAAAAGGTTTTTAGTTGAAGGAACAGGACTGAAACCCTTTTTGTAATATGACATACTGATGGATGAATAAAGTTTGGTTCTCAACATTTTATTCTAGTTCTTGTCTCCTGGGGAATCTTTTGAGAAGGACAGGGCCCACCTTCACCACAAGAGTCACCCATTATATTTATGTAGTGTGTTAAGTGTGCTTTTATTCATACCTTGTTAACAGTACTATTTAATGAATATCATTTATAATACTCTTACTGAAACTCTGTTTTCTCTCCAATTGATTGTTGTATTGTTTAAATTTATTTCCAGTCTATTTATGACTTTTCTATTGGTGGTTGAGTTTACAGAGTAAGTTGTCAAGCTCGATAATCAGAATAGGTGCTGAAGATTCCCACTCTGGGAATAGCGTCCCGTTCTCTATTATAGCATAGCCATTGCTTTCTCCTTGATTCCCTTCAATTTGAATGAAATTAAGTATTCCTTGGTGGTTATCTACAATAGAGTGTAATTGCTGTAACACAAAGTGGAGTTTCAGTCATTAAAGCGAGGTTTGATTTGTTTGTACTACAACTTTTATTGCTTTTAGGATTGAGTACATATAGTACGTAGTTGCCTTTGAAATAACCAGACTTCCCTGGGTTGACAATTTATGGAGCACTTGATTGTTTAATAAATAAACAATTAAAGAGACCAACATTTTGGCGTCATTGTCAGGGAAGGCAACCATAGATTTTAAGAGAATTAATGATTTTCTTTTATATGTGCAGGATGCATGAGAGGATGCAGGAAAACTCCTACAACTGGCAAGGGAAAAGGCAGAGGAGGAAGGAAAATTTTCATTGACAACATTATTTCAAAAGCTGAAACGTCTCAGAGGATAAGCTCTCGGAAGCCACAGACTCTGCACTCTCTCCAAACGAACTACGAAACGGAGGAAGTAGTGGGACCTGAAAGGGCCGAAGAGATAGTAGAACAAATTGAGGAGTCAGTAGAAAAAATTGAAGAACCAATAGAAGAAATTGAAGTTGAGGAACCAGTTCAGAATATTGAGAGCCCAACAGAAAGTGCTGAAGATCGGGCAAGTGTAACAGGGGAACAACCAATGGATGGAAACAATGAAGGACTCTTTGGTGGAGGACGTGGAGGAAGAGAAGGAAGAGGCGAGAATTCCCTCTCCAACTTGGAATTTCCTATTGAGGATCTTCCCAGAGGGGAAACTCCTATGAAGAACATCCCACTATTAGCCC
>APFE030951774.1:4697-35760 GCA_000404065.3 Pinus taeda | reverse complement strand
ATTGAGTACATATAATACATAGTTGCCTTTGAAATAACCAGACTTCCCTGGGTTGACAATTTATGTAGCACTTGATTGTTTAATTAATAAACAATTAAAGACACCAACACATGGTGACAACTTTGGCGATTCCCACAATCCACATCATGACATGATCTCAACATTACAACGATTGATCCTTTCAATAAAGAACAACTCGGATTCTCACTCAAAGAAGTGGATCATCTACAACATGATTTTTATGAATAGTAATCGATGAAGAATGAAGGTGTTCATTGATATCACTAATTGATGGGTCTCTATATCATGGAAAGAAATCACAAGAAGATGTTGCACAGATTCCTTATTTAACCCAAATACGTAAATCAAGATAGCTCAAAGGAAAAGGAGGTGATTTGCATATCAAAGACACCAGTCAAAGGAAGAACCAATATGTCTACTCCAACTACTACCAACTTGATAAAGGTGAAGATTTCATCTTCACAATCAAGTAAGTACCTATTTTATATATATAATCAAATTTGGTTTTATGAATTCATGGATGCAACATGACCTATATATATTGAATGGGTCATCAAGGGTCTTGCATGGAATGAGAATGATTTTCATTATCCTTAGAGAAATAAGTACATCAAGGTCTCCTTTGAAGTCATGAGAAATCTTAATTTTCTATAAAGTAAGAAAGGAGGCATGAGAAGAATACATATACTCTCTGAAATACAATGCAGAAGGTGCCAAAGAATGAAGAAATAAATTCATGAGATCTCAAATGAGATATCTGAGAAAATGATGAATAGATAATCATCATTGATAAGAAAGGTGACAAATGTCTATGAACAAGAATGCCATCTCAATCAACAGTTTATGATCTCTATGCCAGATAGAGAAAGGTAAGTTGAAAGGACTCAACTATATGCAAAGGAAAGGTTGACAAGACTGAACAACAATATGAAAAAATTATGGAAAAGGGTTCATATCATCTGAACGATAGAGGAAGGTAAAGGGAAGATGGAGTAATAGATCTCCAGTATGAGTGAGATGACATCCCTCTCAAAAGGATCCTATCAGAACTCCTTACAAATATGATCATAGTAAGAAGATGCATCATGGCATCATGAAAAACAAGAGCTTGTATGAATCATAAAAGGTATATCTCTTGGGAATCTCAGTATACATTGAAGGAAAGGAATAAGTCATCTAGGACAAATGGAACATTTGTCGGATGGGGATATACTAGATCCTGAAGAATCTCTGATAGAAATCTCAGCAGAGGATCTCCTAGTCTGGGAAGGCAGTAAATGCTTCATCAAGAATTCCAAATTATGGAATTCATGAGATGAAGGACTGATAATATGATGAATCAGATCAAGGGATTGAAGATTCATTCAATCAGGAAAGATTCTGAAAGAAGCTTCAAGGGAAAATGGGGTATGTATGCTTGTATTTGTATTTGTTATTGTAATGTCATGATATATGGTTGTAGGTAAAATGGATTGAGAATGATGAAAAGGGAAAGGATCTCCTCCTCTGAAAGGATGCAGTAAGACATAACTCAAACTAGATGAAATCAACATAATATGTCCTGATATGAAGTATGAGGTAGTTGACTACAAGTGAAAAAATCTAAAATCTCATGGGAATGTACAATGTGAGGATGGAAGAGATTGTGAAATATGTAACCATGATGAAGGGAATCAACATGCAATGGATCAGATAGACTTGACCAGAAAATCTCCTGGAAAGATGTGAAGGCTCTGATGGAAATATCAAAAGATGAAGACCCTTGACAACAGATATCTTTGGGAGATGTGTCAACATGTAAACAAGGTGTTGATACCTACAAGAAGATGTCATTGGTAGAAGACCATCAGCAAAAGGGTAATATGTGATTTGTTTTTGGTTTCTGACCTCTTAGAGAAAGTTTGGGTATGTGTGCAGGTCCAAGGTAAGGAGAGTTGTGAAGGATGTCACAACTATGTACCTTGTGATCGAGAGCAATCATTGTTGAAGGAAAGTGAAGACATATGAGCTTATGAAGGAAGCACCAGATGTAAAGCCAAGGAGGATACTTTATGAGAAAGAAGGAATGACACGATGGAAGAAAGTGATGGATGACTAAACCCTACATGTGAAGAAATTAAGGACATCGAAGTCTAGGATCATCAGTCAACTAGAAGACTCTATAACGTACCCATGAGAGATTCCATGGGTAAAAGGGAGCTCAAGAGGTTTCTATAAGTAAAAGGAAATCAAGCAAGTTTATGAGTAAAGAGAAACTTGGAACTCATCCTTGGTCGAGAGGGAGAGTTAGACATAGCATTCTTCTCTCTAGTTTGGAAGAAAGAATGGAGTATTTTGTGATCATCTGGCATCCAACACTTTTTGAGGATGTGGTTGGGCATCCAAGATAAGATTGAGAAAGAGGACTAATATTCTTGAGGGCTAGGAACCCAAGATGAGAATAGTCCTAGTAGAGCATACTTGGAGAACACCCGGGTGGGTATGACCCTAAGAGAGACAATGATGATGTGCGTCTATCAGTCATTGGTCTCACTAACATTGTGCTCTGATCTGAGTGAGAAATGGAGCTGTTAGTCAAGGCCTTGCTATATGGAAACAATGTTGGTTTAAATTATGCTTTAACAAGTGGATTTCAAATCCATTTCTTCTTATGAGAAATTATTTAGATTGAGAACGACCAAGTACCATTATGAATACCTCCCTAGTTAGGAGAGAACATTGAAGAAAGTGTAACTAGGTTCAGTCTTCATAATGACATGATCTTTGTAAACGATGTAATAAAAGGGAATAAATTATTTTTGTATTCCTTGCTACATGGGTTTCATGAGCAAGAAGTGTCACTAGGTGAAAGACTTATTCTTGATGTCTCTAGGATTTATTTATATGTCAAAGAGTCATGTCATGTGTATAGAAACTCCTCATGAGTTTATGTAAATGTAAACAAGTCCACAAAGTTGTGTAGAAGCGCTCCAAATACCAAGCATAATCCTCCAAGAAGTCTACAAGAGAAAAGGAGAAGGAATTCTTCATGTCAGCTTTAATATGAATTAAAATGCATAAATAAAGATCACATTGGCTCAAGGGAAGAGACACATCCATCCACACTCAATTCGGCTCAAATAGGAGCACATACTACTATAAATACCCACGAAGAGTGAGCGCAAATGACACAAGATAACTCACAATTTGTTTCTGAATTTTCGGGTAATTGAGAAGCAGAAGATTCACATTAAGGTAGGATAGATCTAGGGTTTAGCTTCCTCCTCAGATGGGTATAAAGAGAAACAGAACCTAGGTTAATATCCTCTCATCATACCTATGATCTGAAGGTGAAGTCCTCGAATGGATAAAGCAGAAAATGCTGAGTATTAACATATGATCTAGGCATAAACATAATTTATGTGATGATAATCTCGGCATATTTATGAACATAAGATGTAGTTATTGGATGAGGATCTCAGCATACCTGTAGGTGCAGTCGCATGTCAATATCAAACGTATGGAGCTAAAAGGGTTTAAGATGAGGGCACATAACAATGTTGACATCATCTTAAGTCCTATGACAACAATCTCGACATATACACTTTGCTTCTACTACCTCGCATACCTCAAGGATAGTGATATAATTGGTTACAGTATTGATGAGATCAAAGACGCAAACCTAATCAGTGTCATATCATTGCAATGAGTAATATCACAATGATAAGGAGAATCTGTCTTGATGAGTAGTGACAAATAAAGTCTCGGCATATGTATATTATATATAAACATGTTGAAGAGAACCATGAAGCCAAGACATATAATAGAGTAGAGATGAGGTTTTCAAGATGTCTCAAATGGTGCAGACAAGGAAACTATAATGAAAACAATTGTTATGATATAGAATCATGAAGGAAATTGTGATGACAATAATGATCAATAACAAAGATCATGATCTTTCTCTTGAAAGATCATGATCTCAATGAACAAGCCAAGATCACCTCTATGGAAATCTCAAGAGACAATCATAGTGCAGCAATGATGCCCACAGTAATGAAGATCTTAGTGAGGCAGAGGTGCAATAAGGATGATGATTCCGGCAGTAACGAAGAAGAGGATTGATGTCTTGGCCTTGGAGAGGGAGATTGTGTCAAGGGTCATGGTATTTGTATTCGTCAATGAAATATCTATAAGAAGAATTTTGCATGGGTTTTCCTCTCCAAGAGGGAGACTTTTTGTCCATGGCAGTAAGCCAAATATTTTGTTATTGTCTCTTTAGTTTTTGATATAATTTTGATGAAGTAAACCCTCACACTAATAATGAATGGAACATCAAGATAAGATTAACTGTATAAACACTTCGTAAATTGTTATCATGTAATGAAGAATCAATTTAATTATGTATGCCTTAGATTCTTGAACAAGGCATCCATAGTAGTTTACCCAGGCAGACGGATTGTTCATTCAATAAGAGAGGATGTGAACAATAGTAGTATGACGTCCACACATAAGGAAAAAATAGTAGGCCAATACCAATAATCAACGAGCAACATTTTTATTATGATCAACATAAAATTTTATATATGTGCATATTCCACGTGTTGAATGACCAATTGAACTCAAGGTCTATTTGTAATAATAATCTCTTTGTGATTGTATTATAGTGGCTCCCCAGGGGAAATAGGAAGGCCCTATATGACGTACTTGAAAATGTGTAAGTAGGCTTGAGGTGCTAGATACTTTTGTCACCCATGAAGCCCTTCAAAGGCAATGCAAGTGGTTACAGGTAAATTTGATAATTTTCTAGATTTGTATTAGAATTTCAATTATTATACGTTTGAGTGATGTAGTGATATTTCTTTTCTATTTTTTGTAAACATAGATTGTCGTCTCCAAGAGAACTCAAAATAAGTGTAGATTCAATTTTCCCATATTCGAGTGAAGGACTAAGCCAACTAATGAAGCCTCTTCACCGAATGGAAAAGGAAAAATATGGACATGGATTGGAATTTAAAATTCCAGTGTACATAGAGAGTGTATTACGAGCTTGTACATGAATGTCTTGTTCCTGTTATAACGGTTTAAGCTTGTAGCTCTAATCAAACATGGCATAATTACAACTTAATAACCCATATATATTGTATACATTAATCACCAGTGTTCCCATATTCAATACATGGGACATATATCATAACTAAGCTTATACCTTTGTGTAATATGAGTTATTCACCTAATCTAAGTAATAATGGTAATGGTTCTATGGTTCCTGTGTGATTAATCTTACTAGTTTTTTTGTAACACTAGTTGTATACGTTGTTTCCATAATCAATTACATGTACTCATCACACTTCTACATAAGATTGAACATTACCTGTATAGAAATGAACAGGGGTTTTAGATTTCCCTAATCATTTAGATCAGATTAAGGTTACATTATGTTATAGCTTTATTTTTAGCACGACGAAAGAACAAGGCTTGTTTCATACTGTTACAGAAAATGCAGATGTTATCTGCTTGCATATATTCTTTGTTGATGTATTTTGGTCAGAGTCATGAGAAGTGGAGATGTTATAGTAGTAAGGCCCAAACTAACAATGAATGATGTTCCTATGATGCTGGAAAAAGGATGGGTGCATACCATGAAGCCCTTCAAAGGCCATGCAAATGGTTACAAGTAAATTTGATTGTTGTCTAGATTTGTATTAAACGTTTGAATGACATATTGACATTTCTTATATATTTTTTGTAAATAGAGATTGCCTTCTCTAGGAGAACTTAGAATAAGTGCAGATTCAATTTTCGCATATCCAAACGAAGGATTCAGCCAACTACTAAAGCCTTTTCACCGAATGGAAAAGGAAAAAGAATGACATGGATTAGGATTTGATATCCCAGTGGACACATAGAGTGTATTATGAGCTTGTACATGAATGTCGTGTTCCTATTATGATGATCTAAGCTTGTAACTATAATCAAACATGACTTACTTACAACTTACTAACCCATATCTATTGCGTACATTAATCACTAGTGTTCCCATATTCAATACATGGGACATATATCATAACTAATATTACACCTTTGTGTAATATGAACTATTCACCTAATCTAAGTAACAATGGTAATGGTTCTATGTTTCTTGTATGATTAATTTTATTGGTTCTATTGTAACATTAGTTGTATACATTGTTTCATAATTAGTTACATGTACTCATCACACTTCTACATAATATTGAACATTACCTATTTAGCAATGAATAGGGGCTTCAGGTTTCCCTAATCACTTAGATCAGATTAAGCTTACATTATGTTAGATCTTTATCTTCAGCATGACGAAAGAACAAGGCTTCTTTCTTACTGTTAAACAGAGAATGCAGATGTTATCTGCTTGCATATATTCTTTGGGCTAGATTCATGAGAAGTGGAGATGTTATAATCATAAAGCCCAGCCTAACAATGAATGATGTTCCTATGATGTTGGAAAAATGATGGGTGCATATGGTTCATCAAGGAGAAGAATTTGAGATTGTTTACATTTGTAATTCTTTTCTAGCGAACATTGGGAAGTTTGTTTGGTATTGTTTTTTTTTAGTGGTATAAATGGGTGGAATAGGGGACGTCCATTATCATTAAATAAAATAGGAAATATGAACAAAGCCAATGATGATAGTCATAGTAGCAATCTCTACTGCTTAGATTCATTTCCTACTGGATATAAGGAGCTTGTTCTCTACTAAAAGAATTTATTGGCGGCAGTGACTTACCTATTTCAGACGAGTAACGTCCAATGACGAGGGTGCATGAGGAGAGAAATCTTCCAACGATGAGGGTGGATGAGGATAGAAATATTCTAGCGACGAGGGTGGACAAGGAGAGAAATCTTCCAATGATGAGGGTGGATGATCAGGATGAAAAATATTCTACGTTGCAAAAAAAAAACACTCAAATATCATAAAAAAATATTTAACTAAATTAATAGTTTCAGAAAAAACAAAATTTGTCAATCACCTAGTTGATTTCAGCACTCGACAACAGACCACACAACACAACAATGGTCGACAATAGATGACACAACACAACACAACAACAAAAGACTTTCATACAATACATAAATCAACAAAGCGAAAAACTTTGCAATAGTGTATGGCCCAACATATATATAAACATTTTCTCCGCTGAATAAATAATTTGGCCGAATAAATAATTCAATCGAAGAACCTAGTTCGGTCGAACAATATTTTCGGTCAAATTATTATTCAACTGAACTATTTTTTTGCCAACTTTTTCAACTCCGGTGAAAATTTAGTTTAATGATTAGCATTAGTGTAAATAGCCAAAAGTTTAGCTGAACGTTTGTATAATAATTCGGCTGAAAAAAAAAATTGTTCCATTGAAAAAATGAGGATGGGAAATCTTCAGAGGCGTTTCTCACAAAAGTGGAACCCAAATTCACATTGTCACACAGGTTTTTGTTATTAGGTGAGACAACACCAAGTACAAATGCAACAAAGTGACAAGTCCAATTTAAAAAAAATATATTTTGTCATCCATGCATGGGGATGTGCAACCATGCATGCACCTCGTTCACAATTTTGTATATAGGTTTTTAGTTGATTTTTGGTTGAATAGATAAAATCCTAGGATTGAAACACCAATTGCATTGACATAGCAAAAAATAGTGTCCACTCCCTGATCTTAGTAAAAAACTTTGGCACATTTTGGCTCCCTCTCTTGGCAATTACCTGCATGCCACAATTACTTCCTACCTCTAAACCTGTTTCATCAAAGTTCCATATATGGTCTGCACCATAAGAATGTTTATCGTATGCACTAGAAAGAGTGTCATGGAACTTACATACAATTACAGGGCACAAATTTAATGATTTGTCTCTGTCAAGGCCCTTAGTTGTATGCAATACAAGGTCTAGATACCTTGTTTTAAACCCAAACCGCCATGATTTACCAGGAAACCCATGTTTGAATGGGCTTGCCTCCCTTCACAAATTTGAGCAACTATGGATTTGAGTTGTAACAACTCTAGCACATGTCTCGATTGAACCATCTCTCTACACCACTCAACCACCTCAGCCTCCTCCTCTTTAGTCATCACTATAAGAGACCCTCTACGTTTTGTATGAGTGATACCATTTATCCAATAATGTATTAATGAGGGGGAAATACCATGTTTTTTGGCAAATACCTGAACTGAGTATCCATTAAACTCTATGTCGTCAATTGTAGCTCTCATTTCTTCTTTTTTCCTATTTCTTATAGCGCTGATATTTTTAGTTGAACTTGCCCCTTGGACTATGGTTGATGATGGCTCTGTGGGTGATGTTGTAACAACAACAACTTCAGTCGCATGGTCATCCTCAACAACATTTATTGGATCATTGTTGACATTCACATCACTTGTCCTGTCCTCATCTGATGAAGTACATCGGAACAGGCACCCCTGGTCACTCTCCTGCCACTTCTCCTTGTACAAGAAACATAACTAACTCTTTCCATAAATGAAACTACATGTAGAATTATTGCATGCATTTAGTTAAGAATAATTAAAAAGTATGATTTCATACAAGCCAAAAATATTTTTGCTTTATTACAGGCAATTATCAACATGTATGTTGGTAGCAGCTTAAGAGATTATCATACATATGCCTTTTTGACAGTATCCTTGAAAAATAAAATCTACAGAAGGAATTTGTTGTATGTCTTCAAATATATCGGTGACTTTTGTTTTGATAACTTGTTTTTACACTTAAAATACCATGATTGTATTTGTACCTAGAAAGGTACTGTCAGCGTGTTGAAATTGACCTAGAATTGGTTGTATGTCTTCAATTATATGAATATATGTTTTGGATAAAATGTTTTATGCATTATAGGAGGAATTTCAACTAAACATAGCGATCTTTCTGCTTAAGATGTTGATCTGGTTTATTTCTTTTTTAGAAATTGTTATTTGACTTAAATTGTTTAACCTCATGTTTGTCAATAATGTTTAGTTTCATGACAGTCAATAGAAGCTTAATAGAAACTCTATAGGGAATGGTTCTAAGTTTGTCAATATTGTTGTTATTCCTATACATAACACTCTTCAAACATGAAGGAAGCTCTAGGAGGAATTTCAACTCAAAAAAGTGACACCTGGTTCCTTTTCTGGTTAAGATGTTGATCTAGTAGTTAACTTTGTTTGAATTGATTTATTTAGCCTCATGTTTGTCGTAATTGTTATTCATAATCATCACAATCCCCACGCATGGAGGAATTTGTAGGCTTGTCTTTCTAAAGGAATTTAGCAACTCAATAAAATCTCTAGACTTCCCTTAATAATGGTTAGTGATTCTCCTATTGTTGGAATGGTTCTATGTTTGTCAAATTTATTGTGCGAATGGTTTAGAGTTTGTCAACTTTATTGTCCGAATGTTTATGAGTTTGTCAATATTGGTATTCCTATAGATAAGATGTTGATCTGGTCTAGTTAATGTTGTTTTTCATTAAATTATTTAACCTCGTGTTTATCAATATTGTTATTACTAATCATCACAACCTCTAGGCATGGAGGAAGTTGTAGGTTCCCTCCCTTCCACAGTGGCAATCAACATGGACTTAACATTTTTAACCTTACGACACCTGTTGAATGTACGCTGCCCCTTGTCATGGTTGATGGGAGTAGTAGAATTTGACCTTTAAGTCAAGGTCTAGGGTTTCTTTTGGCTCATTTTCTTCGATATCTTTGCCACCCCATGTTATCTTGTCCAGGCTTTGTGTGTGGAAATTTCACTATTGTGGGAATGGTTATGAGTTTATCAAATTTATTGTGGGAATGGTTCTGAGTTTGTGAAATTTATTATCAGAATGGTTCTGAGTTTGTCAATATTGGTATTCCTATAAATAAGATGTTGATCTGGTCTATTTATTGTTGTTTGTCATTAAATTGTTTAGCCTCATGTTTGTCAGTATTGTTATTGCTGATCATCACAACCTCCAGGCATGGAGGAAGTTGTAGGCTTTCCTTTGTATAGGATTTTAACTGCTAAATAAAAGCTCTAGGCTTACCTTAGTAATGGTTACTGATTCTCCTATTGTGGGAATGGTTCTGAGTTTGTAAAATTTATTGTGGGAATGGTTTTGAGTTTGTTAATACTCTTATTCCTACATAAAAAAGCTTGATCTAGTCTAGTTACTATTGTTTGAATTAAATTGTTTATCCTCATGTTTCCCAATGTTGTTATTGTTAATCATCACAACCTTTAGGCATGTAGGAGGTTGTAGGCTTGCCTTGGTACATGAATTTAGTAGCTAAATAAAATCTCTAGCCTTCCTTAGTAATGGTTAGTGATTCTTGTATTGTGGGAATGGTTTTGAGTTTGTCAATACTCTTATTCCTATAAATAACACTCTTCAGGCATGAAGGAAGCTTTTAGAGGAATTTCAACTAAAAAAGGTTACACCTGACTAGTTCCTTTTCTGGTTAAGATGTTGATCTAGTCTAGTTCTTGTTGTTTGAATTAAATTAAATCCCTAAATCTTGAAAACTTTAAAGTCTCCATTTAAAGTCTGAGAAGGTCGGAGGCACTCATAGACATCCTAGCTTTGGATTGGGAAGACATGGTAACTTTTCAAGTTGTTTGGTTGTTGAGGGTAGCCTTAGTTGTGTTCTTGGACCTAGTTATAAATTGCATTGCCTAGAAAAATAATTTCTTACTGTACAAACTAGTTATTTTTGTTATACAATAGCCCTTTATATGGATTTGGAACATGAAGCCATAAGCCTACAATAGCATTATGATATAATTTGTTACAAGGTTCAAATATATAAAATTATAAATCTTATTGTATTTAATATATCAAATTTAAAGTCTACAATTAGGTGAGAGGCCTATGATGTTATGTAGATGTTCAAACCTACAGAGCATTGAGTTGGTCTCTCATATCATTTCCTAGATGATTTCGAGAAACCAAAATACACTCATATGTATCGATCATAGGGCGGGTATCATAAGTAATAGTCCTCTTCCATGTGGTACAAACTAGAGAGGCCAGAGATCTATATGGAGGCATTCATTTATCTTTCCCCACTAGAAAGAGAAATATAGTGAAACAGGGTCATTCATTTGTCTTTCCCAACCAAAAAAGGAAGATAACTGAAAAGAAGATTTGATATCTGCACTTAATAGATTCTAAATTAAAATAAATTTATGTTAATACCTTTTTAATTTAGAAAATCTATCATACCATTTATCAAAAATATTTTTTATTACATTTTAAATTTAAATAATCAATTTCATTTAAGTAAAATTCCAAATTAATAAAAAAATTTAAAACAATAACATATAAAACAAATTGTAAAATATATTATTAACATGGAAGCATCATGGATATAAAATACAGAAGTAAGAGAGCAGCTCAAAGTATATGACCTTGAGAGTGAGCGTTCCGTGTAAACTCTTTCTTGCCAATAAGGTTCCAAAAGATTTTCGTATGGGAAATTTATATTCAAGCCAACATCTTTTTAACATGTGAAGCATTTTTTTAATCTAGTTTTAACTAAGGTTTTTCTTCGTTTTATTAAAAATATTTTTATAATATTTTATAAATGATAGAAAGGAGCTATATCCTTTTTATATCAAACGATAAATATTTTATATAGAAATTACATTCAGTTCAACGTGAATAATATGTTTTTAATTTTATATTTAATTACGTTTTTTTTTATATTAAACTTAGTGTAATAGATAAATGTGGGGCAGGACAAAATTTCATAAATAAATATTAAAATATTTATTTATAATACATTTTAAGTTACTTAGTTAAAAAATAAAATCCTAAAAATGAATTAAATTATAATTTATTTAATTGTTATATATTATAATTATAAAAGAATTAATATATAGTTTTTTTTTAAGTTAGATTTATCGCATTTTCAAAGATTATGTTACATCAATGGTAGACCACTTTTAAAGAAACATATTGACATTATTCTACCACAATAGAAACTGGATATGTTGGGCAGTGTAAGAAGACACCAAGTTTTGACCAAAAAAACGAAACAATAACTAATCATGTCAAAGCTATATGACAATGAAACAACATGCTACAATTGAAGAACAACATAACATCTAAGTTAGGTACTTGAAGATGTCACTAAAGCATTGCACTGCTACCAACTCTTGTAGAGGGCTTGACCTCACATCGGATGTGTCTCTCTATATGTGCCAAGCGAGCATCCATCCTCTCAAGAAAATACTATTGTTGCCACTGAGCACTTTGGATATCATTCAAAAAGGATATTATATCATTCATCTCCTCACATGTCTCCTCTAATACTCATCCTAATAGGGTCTTCAACTGATAATATAGCATGATGGAGTGCATATATTGGTTACTTCTTTTTCTACTATGATCAACATCAAGAAGCTAATGAGAAACGTCCTCCATTAATTTTGAAACTAATTAGTCATGGTGATCATGAGTATTATTATTCTGTTCATTTATTTCCTCCTAAATTATAGGAGAGGTTATTAAATGATAGATGGGTGCTACTTCTTGGGTTCGGGTCTAGACACATGAACCGGCTTGTTGGCCACAATCGTTAGTCCCTATGTGGAAATCCATCTACTAACGTAGCATTAAGGACACAAAACAAAGAAATCTAATGCAGGGCTAGGATCATAGAACCCACCAAAACTAATCTATCCTACCAATTAACCCCCCCTGGTATCAAGCCATGCAGAGAAGAAACATATGAGAGCACCGACCTTCTCCCTCCAAAGACAACCAAGGACCAAATAAGAGTTGATATCTAGTACTTGCGTCTAGCTTAGCCAACCAATGTCTAGGCATGCCCATAGGGAGGAGTGTAGGGCATAACCAGCTAAACAAGTAGTCCACTTGGATAATTCAGTCAAAAAGCACTTTGCAAGAAGGCGATAAAACTAGGAGGATAGAGCAACACAGAAGGAAAGAAAAGAACCAATACTGTGAGTCTCAATACACCAGAATTCACCAAGATAAACTGAAGAAAAACACCCACACAATGACAACACTAGACTAAATCTGAGGAAATAAATGCAATAATCTAGGGATAAGATATTACCCAAAAAATATTATCACAGGAATTCTAATATTAACTGACACCTCGACAATTAAAACTAAGAGAAAGACCTAAAAATATCTTCTATATAATGCATGTAGTCACCTGATGTCCCAATCGATATAGGATA
The DNA here is from genome assembly GCA_000404065.3 of Pinus taeda. Classification (NCBI taxonomy): domain Eukaryota; kingdom Viridiplantae; phylum Streptophyta; class Pinopsida; order Pinales; family Pinaceae; genus Pinus; species Pinus taeda. The sequence continues at coordinate 22,531 of APFE030951774.1, read as the reverse complement.
GTCTTCGTCCCTGCCCACAATTTTATACCACTGTCCTCAATCACCAAAAGTAAAATGAAAGGGAGGCCTTTGTGAGTTGCAATTGTGGAAACCTCTTCGAGTTCTGACTCCAACTATGAAAGCAACTAAATCTCAAACCATTTAACTAGTTGACTAGCACAACATCTCAACATAACCCTACAACATAAATAGAAATAAAATCCCACCAGTAGCGATGTATTAGCATGACGAGGATATAAATATTGCCTTTTTGCAAAGGAGTAGCGAAAGAATGGATCTCGAGTAGGTTCATCATAATTCTAGAAGTAATAATACTATACACATCTCATGCATGGGGTGGTTGGCCGCACCATCTCCCCTCTTAATTACCTCCAGAGTCAGCAGGGTTGTGGGAATCCCTACCAATCTCCTTTTCGAGGTGGCTATGCACTCCAATTGGGGATTTCTTGACATCATCTAGAATATGTTTTAGAGAACATTTAAAACTTGCCATATTCTCATCAGACCAGGCTTCATTGAAATCTATATTATTATTTTGACACCCTAGATTAGCTAGGAAGTCCAGTACCTTGTTTGCATATTTCCTTACAAGGGAGGAAAATAGATAATGAAGGTTACTAAGAAAATCTTCAATTTGTGAAATAATACATACCAATATCTAGCTTCTAGACAACTTTTCTACTGGTGTTCTAGACATGATTTTGTTTATAGTTTCAATAAACAACTTAGAATCACCTTTGATTTGTAGTTTTGGATAACCTAATTACATTACCACCTTCAATCCTCTTTCAAGAGAAAAAATTTTTGAAGTGTTCTTCGTAGCATATCCACATTTCAGTAAGAAGATATTTAAAACTCTAAATTCTCAGTCCTGAGAAATACCCTGATAGCCATCCTGACAAAGGTTTCCTTTATAGGCACTATCAAAATTGAGTTTCACGAAGCCCTTGGGAGGATGGGAGAATATGTATATGATACCAGTAGAGAGGGGATATTAGTGATTAGAGAGATGATCCTAGAGGGTGATATATTTAGATTAGAATGGCTCCCATCCTCTTTAGGTGTTTCCTTTTAGACATTCAGGACCATGATTCACTAAGAATAGTCTCTCATATATCATGCTTAACCTCCATCTAAATATAATTTTCCTTAGAGGATTTATACTTGAATATCGTTCTATTTGTTTCCTTCCAAAGCTTCCATGTGAGGAAAACTAGAGACAAAGTCCAAGTTCTATTAACCATGAGATTATTGAAGATATTTGCTCACCATAGCATGATTGACTCCACTACTCTGTTACAATTGTGATCAAAACAACTAAAGAGAACTAGTATCTTGTTCCAACGTTATCAACAAAAGGGCATAGATTCAATAGATTCTCTGTTGACTCCTTTTGATCCCAATAGAGAGAATATAATGACAAACCCAAAAATTATTTCTTCCTTAATTCATCCCATGTCAGGATTTTGTGATGCCTACCAACCAGAGGAAGTGAGCTACTTTGGGCTAGAGTATTTGTCTATATTTTCCTACATAGAGGCTCTTCATGGTTATTTTGGTGTTTGAATTAAAGAGAGTACACTTTTAACTAAACATACCTTTATCCTGTAACACCCATCTAAGGTTGTCCTCACTACAAGAAAAATATATTTTTTAGTATTGAATCTCGTTGACTAGTGTTAGCCTCACTCTCGTGTGATAAAAACAATTCTAAGTCCAAAATAATTAAATTAATTAAAATCAAGAAAGTTGGATTTATTCCTACCTTTCTAGGTTGGGTTTGTCCTCAAAGTTAGGAGTCAGTTTAGGTCTAATTGGTTGAGAGATTTTCTCAGACATAGTGTCCAAGATAGGCTCCCTACTTGAGACAACTTCTCCTCATGTATTTATATGTATCATAAATATTATTTGTACATTACACTAAGAATGAGAGGAATACATTGAGGTCGAGGCGTTTTCCACCATGTATCGATGTTTATGTCTCATATTTTTATATATGATTATTTGATCTCCTTCATGTGGTATCAAAGCCAATATCTGTGTGTTGAGATTATCGATACTTAAGAAATTATGGGAACACACGATGTGAGAGATACTTGAAAGATGTATGCTCGTGTGAAGCCATTATTTAGATTTCTTGTTACGTAGATGTTGGCTTGATGGGGCTTGACCTAGGTTCAGAGGTGATTTAGCCAAACAAATCTTGAAACTACCATCCCTTTTGGCAACAATCCATGGAGTGCGGACTAAAGTCTCACTTGAGGCAGTATGGGAGGGTGCCAGAACCAGGTTTTCGCATGCTAGGGATGTCTTGATGGGGTCTGGAAAGTTCACGAACTGATCCTACTCTACACGTTGCAGTACTTCCGTGCAGCTGTCTGTCCAGTCCAATTACCTTTACGTGGCTTAAATGAAGAATGTGAGTGTTCTTTATCCTTGACTGAGCTTATTATTATTATAGATCTTGAATTAAATTAAGAGGGCCCAATACTTTCATTTACTATGCAACATAAACAGACATTCACGCAATCATAAACTGTAAACAGATGCATAAACAAAAATATAGAAACCGATATGTGATGTTCCAAAACCAACTTATCTTTGTTGATGCTTTTTCCAGTTACAATCTACTTCCTACCCTGTGCACACAACTACAGACTCTACAAGGCCTCCGCGCACACAGCTGCGGAGCCTCTATCTACTACTATGACCCAAGACTCGGTCTTATAGACTCAGAGCGAATATCGCATTCAAAAATCCATATCACTTCAGATCAGATCTAAAAAACTGACTTTTACACTTAGAGTCTCGCTCTATTTATACATTCCCATGGTCCGCGGATCATGGGCAGGCTGACTCACTTTTCATTACCTTACATTATTTTTGGGCAGACAACCCTTTGACTTGACTCATTACAATTCGCGCTCCGCGCACTTCGCTGAGCCTTTACAATATCATTACTTAAAATTGTGGGCTTTACGCCCCAAAATCGTTACGTGGGGGATCCGCTACCAAACGGGCCACCAACACAATCATGGTGACTCATCTCGAGTCACTCGTTGGTGTAGCGAGTCTCGCTACCAAGGCTTCACGGTCCACCATCCCTGTGAGTGACGCACTATAGTCTGTTGCTCCATCCTTGTCTCCTGCAACACTTCTTCAAGCTCCTGTTCCATTGCCCCTACTAATTCACTTAACTGATGATACTCATTATGTTTTGCTAAGTCAACAAAAAGTGACCCCTCATAGGATTTTAGCTCTAGCTCAGATTTCAAATGTGTGAACTTTTTGTGCAAGAGTAGCAAGCTTGCGATCTCTGGTCCGGTATACTCAATGTTTGTTGAAGCTTGTGTTGCATTTTTACAAGAGAGTTGGTGTTATCCATGAGGTCCCAATCTTTAGTTTTGTCATGGGCACATGGCCAAGGGATGCACTTTTCAATGAAATTCTGCCTTTTGTCCCAAGATTCATCGTCTTGCTCTTATCTTTCATAGATCGCTTACGAGACTGCGGGTTTCAGGATGACATCTCTATCGGTCTTGCTACCTGTCTAGGAATTCCCGGTACTAGTGTCATTGGGCTCGGAGTGACAGCCTTGGATACCAAAATTATGCTGTCCTGAAGGTCTTACATCTCTTTTGGCAATGTTGCAATCACTGGGCTTACTCTCAAAGTGTCGAAGTTCGATGGGTCCGTACCTATTGGACAACACAAGAACTTAACTCTCAAGATGCCACGGTTTGTTTGATGGATGACTAGCTGTGATTTATAGGCCTTTTGAAATTCAAATTCGACTGTTCCCCCCTTTCTAGCTCAATAAGGCTATATTGGCATCAGATCGTTTCAAATCTAGTTCTGACTCCGTGTCTTAATTGCCCGTCGCCTGCTCCTCTTTGCCGTAACTCTAACATATTTTCATGAACGGTGACATCAACAGTCACTTTCCAACCTGTCCACGCAGTAGTAAAACCCCTTATGCACGACCATGATTCCTATGACATACTAGCCCTACGTGGAACCCTCTTTCCACACAGCTCTCCTACAGAATCATTTATAGTCCCGCGCCTTCTTTCAACTGCTTGGAGTGCTGAGACTATGCTTCAGTCAGTTAGTCAGTCAGTTGTCCCACCTATGTAGGGCTTCAAGCAATTGCCATTTACTCTTTCGGGGAAGGGCTCTCCATTAAGTTTGACTAGGTGGATCGTGCCTCTGTTTGTGACCTCTTTCACCACATATGGCCCTAACCAATGCATTCGAAATTTTCTAGGATATTTTTTGAACTTTCTATCATGCAGCAACACTAAATCATTTATCTTGAATGTGCACAACTTGATATGGTGATCAGGTCAAGCTTTCTCGCGTTGTTTCTGTACCTACTGATGGAATCCCGCCAGAAGCAATTCTTCCTCAAGTTCTTCCAATTGTGCGAGCCTCTCTTCCAAAGCTTCGCAGTCTGACATGCCTGTCATTGTTGTTATCCGCAAACTGGGTACGATGTACTCCATTGGCATGACTATTTCGTGCCATAGACTAACATGAAAGGCGTCTGAACTGTCAATTTCTTGCACGTGGTTCGATATGCCCATAATACGGTAGGTATGCGCAAGTCCCAGTCAGTTCACTACGCGTTACATAATTTGGTCGATGCAGTCTCCAAAATCTTGTTGAATGCTTCTACTGTCTAATTAGCTTGCGGATGGTATGGCATACTTTGCTGATGATACACCTGAAACTCCTTAGTGAGTGCACTGATAGTTTCATTTAGGAAGTGCATTCCATGGTCACCATATAGTCCTTAACTAGCTGTGCTTCTACCCATCGAGTCAGCTACTCTGTTGCGATAATTATGTAGCGTGCACCTATCTTCCCCTGATATTTGAGCGGCCCCACAAAGTCTATCTTCCATTTTTCGAATGGCTGCAGCGCCATCTGTGGATTGAGTGGCATATCATCCCTTCGTGATGGTTTCCTTTTCCATTGACATATGTTGCAGGCCTGATAGTATGCTTTCAAATCTTGATGTAGGGTTCACCACCATAGTTTGGCGTAAAGAATATTTTATGTCGTTGCCCGTCTCACATAGTGTCCTCCTGCAGCCCCCCATGTGCCTCTCTGAGGATCTGTCCTCACTCAAATTCTGGTACATATCTTCGTAATATCTCGTCATTTCCCATTTTGTAGAGGTACCCCACAATGACAGAAAAATCTGTCACACGTACCACCAATTCTTTCTTCTACTGGACTGAGTATCCCTGTAGTGCAGTGCCTGTGGTTAAGAAATGGATTATATCTTCAAAGTGGCCATCCGCGACATGCACTGCATAAAGCTACAGATCAAGTAGTCCTTCCCCCAAATTTGTTGGCTCCTCACCATTCTTAATTCGTGATAGGTGATCTAGTCCTGCATTTAAGCATTCTGTCTTTATGATGACCTCGAAGTCATACTCTTGAAATAGTAACAACCATCTACATATGTTGCCCCCCCCCCCCCCCCCCCCCCCCCCAACACAAGCTTATTCACCAAGTATTTGAACGCGGAATGATCAGTATACATCATGAAGTTCCCACCGAATAGATAGTGGCGGTATTTCTAGAGCACGTATACCATCACTAATCCCTTGCACTCAATAGTAGAGTAGTTCTTTTCGACTTTGGACAATCGCCGACTTGCAAATGCGATCGAGTGATTGATGTCTTCTGCACCTTCCTGCATGAGTACAGCACCCAATGCGATACACGACGCATCAACCTGTACATGAAATTCGATGTCCTATTTTGGGAAGACCAAAATGGGAGCGAATGCCATTTTTTCCTTGAGAACCTCCAGACTTTTCTCACACTCATCATTCCAACAATATGTAGCATCCTTTTTCAACAAGTATTCCATTGGTGCCGTGATTTGTGCATAGCTCTTAATAAACTTCCGATAGTATCCAGTGTGCCCTAACGTGGCGTGTAGTTGTTTGACACTTCGTGGCACTTCCAGATTGAGAATGACAACAATCTTTCCAAGGTCCACCATCAGGCCTTGTTTGCAAACCACATGGCCAAGCAAATTTCCAAAGGGGATGAGGAAGGTGCGCTTCTTAAGATTCAGTGCAATCTAGTGTTGTCGACAAGCATCCAGCATCAAACATAAGCTCACTATACGGTTTTTAACTAACCCAAATACAGTCCAATCATCGAAATAGACCTCCAAAAACTTGTGGATGAATTCCTTAAACATGGCCACCACTACGCGTGAAAATATCGTTGGCGCGTTCTTCAGTCCAAAGGGCATAACACTGTACTGAAAATAACCCCATTCGGTTGCGAAGGTTGTCTTGCTCCTATCTTCCAGCATGATCTTGATCTAATGGTACCCTGAGAACCCATTCGTGAATCAGTAAGCTTCCTGTCTGCCAACATTCTCCAATAATTTATCTGTAAATGGTGTCAGGAATGGATCGTGAACACAGGCATCATTAAGCTTCCTGAGGTCCACGCAGATTTGAATTTCGCCCTTCTATTTTTTCTCCTACACTACCATAGGACTCACCTAGTTGAATTCTTCCACTAGTTCAATAATTCCTGCTGCAAGCATTTTGTCCAACTCTTTGTGGACCTTTTCCTTATACTTTGGATTCAAACGAGAAGGGAACTGCTTATCTGGCTTCACATCTAGTTAACTCCGTGATTTTGGTCGGGAAAAAATCTTGATATTCGCGAAGTAACTTGACGACCTTATCCACCATGGCATCATCCCACTAGTCCCCAAGTGTCGCGTACGTTGGCTTCACATCTATACCAATGTTCACCTACTTTGTTTTCAGCGGTGCAATGATGTCGAGGTCCTCGATTGATGGTCTTCGAACTTCATGACTCCCTTCAGTTTCTGGAATATTAATATTTCAGGGGTTGTCATCATCATCCTCCACTTGTACGTTATAACATTCTAGGGCATGGCTTAACTGAGGTGACCATACTGGTTGAACTATTTCCTATGGTTCCTGTGATATTTTGAAAATGGGAGATTTCACGGCTTGTAGCGCATCGTCAACAGTATCCACCCATGCTTCTTCAAATGAGAATGTTAACAAAATCCCTCACGCAAGACATCCGATTTTCCCATACCATGTTAGAGTTCTGTCTCGGTATACTAGTTCCTTGGTATGACATCCAGGGTATGATAGAATAAGTGTACCCATTCAGGCTGATAGAATAGTTCTGTTTTCCCAAACTATAACCACATCATCCTCCTATAGCCGTGCTAGTTTTCAAAGTTTCCTTGATGTGTTCCCCACTAACGCACAGGTGTCACACACAATGCCCACTTCAATGCATCGAACCATTGGTGCTTTGGTACTGCACTCTCAAACTTGTTCGAGAATTCATCTACTACTATCAATCCATCATATGTCAGTAGATCTTGGACCTGTGATGTTATGAAATGCAGTGATTTAGTCATCATGTTGCAGTTTAGCATTTTCACTTCATTCAACCGATTGTGCCAACATTCATCTTCTTTGTCTAAATCTGAGGTGTAGGACCCTGTGCGCTCCCACGAGACCCTTCCACCTGCAGTCAAATTCACCCAGTCCTGATCTCTCGCAGTTATCTTGTAGATACAATCCAGCTCATCGTCGCTTCCATCATTTTGTAGGGGTTCAGTGTAGTGCTCTCCTTCAGCTGGGTCTAGCATAATTACTACGTGCGACTTCTTTTAGAATATCATCTTCTACTTCTTTAGGTTGATGGCTCCATTCATACTAGTGCCCAGTCTATTCCTAGGAACGTGGGATAAGGGTTGCTATCATCAACAATCTCTATTACCTCAAAATCCATTTGTGTGCTTGCGCCTTCGATATCCACTGCTACCCCTTGCAATCTCCCCATGGGCAAGATCTTTTGTTGGTTTGCCATTCGTAATTGAATAGGAGACCACTGTAACATGGGCCTTCCCATGCGTTGCTACACCTACTTTGGTAACACATTCGTGCCCAAACCCAAGTCTAGGATCACCTGATCCATCTCATATTCACCAATTTGTGCCGTCAATCCCATTTCCCTCCCAGTGCACAAGGCATGCTTTCCCAGCTTCCAAACTATGCACGGTTCACCCGACCCTGTGCACATAGTGATCAGCTCTTGTAGTCCTTTAACTGCCTTATTTCCGTGCAACATCTTCATGCATGTCTCTAAAAAGGTAGTAAGCATAGAAGGAGCCATTCCCAGCTCTGGTTGATCCTTACTACCTGAAGTAGAGGCCTTCATGAAGCTCTTCTTAGCTTCCATAAACGTTTCCCTTGCGCATTCCAAGTCAAACTCAGGTTCCTTTGTAGGACCCTTGTGAACCCATATATTGTCCTCGAGTTGCTTTCCCTTGTATTCCCCTTTGCTTGCACCACTTCTGAGCACCATGTTGACATTGGGGTCTTCTTCGCGCAGTTCGGACCTCTTCATTTGGATATTCTGAGTCGAAGTAGGTTGTATTACCCCTTTCTTGCACATTTGTACGATCAACATAGGAAAATCTACCATTTCATGATCAAACTTCTCACAGTACGAACAAGATATTCTTGTTGGGTTGGTACAATCACGAGCATAGTGCCCTGGTCCTCCACAATTGTAACAAATTAATTGTTTGCGACCCCTTCCTGGCCCCATTCCTCCTCGTCCTCAACCTCGGCCTTGAAATCCAAGGCGCACCATACCCACGGCTGGGTCAAGGCCTTGCATTTGCGTCTGCATTCTATATGTTAGGGTCTGCTCCATCATTAATTCGTAGCCATGACAAGTTCGCTTGTCGTTGCCCAACGATCTACAAAAATTGCAAAACAACTGTTGGTGAGTTTGTGTATAATTCTACAACAAGTGACAGTTATCCATCGTGTGCTTTCCTCCCACTTGATAGATCATGCACTAGAGCACAGGTGCCCCACTCGGCTCTGTCTATGCCTCTGGTCTCAATGGCATTGGTCCCCCTCCTACCAAGTAGTTCATGAGTACCGAACAGTGATCCTTATCGTGGCCCTGGCCTTTACATTTTATGCACCACACTTCTTTGCACGCCTCTGGCCATGGGGCCCTATCCTACTTCAAACTCTACATCTCCAAGCATAGGTTCTATAGCTGCATGTGGATTTTTTTGACTCCCAACCTTGAATCCTGTATCAGTGTTTCATGCAACCTCATCGTCATTTCCAATGCTTCTACCTGGGTTGGGAGCTTTTGTTGTGACAATGCCATCCTTAGATGTGGTGTCAAAGACACCCCAAACCACGCACGGTGCTGCACATCCGTTAATGTCATATTAGCCTCACAGATCGTACTTTTCAACCTCTAATCCAAATCCCAGGGGGTTTCACTTGGAAGCATCACGATCTCTTTAAACCCAATGATTAACTATGTCTCTAACTTCGGTCGGCTAAACTGTATGTTCAACACATTCTGAATTTATGTTATCCCTGCATTTGCATGATCGTTCGAGTGCTTGATATACCATGTCATCACGTGATCCTCCAGCACGCTCACCAATGTGGCCTTCTTAATGTTGTCATCCGCAACCCCGTGTGCTTCCCATACTACTCTTACCACGAACCAGAACTGATCCAGATCCTCATTCCCTACTCCTCTGAATACAGATAGCTTGATCACGCTTGCCATGCTAAACTGTGGGTTTGGTGGAGGTGGGTTGGTTGAAGATGGAGGTGAAGTAAGAAAAATGGGTGATGGCATAAGTGGAGGTGATAACTGCAGAATGCGTTGCCTTATCAAACTGACCGCACTTCTCGGGGAAGCCCAAGCACGCTCTTCCTCACTCACTCACGGTGGTGAAATTAAAGGACTGTTTCCTAACCCTTTGATCCCTTTGTAGATCTTTCCATTTTGGGTCATTCTAATCATTAATGTATTCGCATAACCCGCTTCTCACATAACAACGTCTTAATCCAGGTATTCAAGGATATGATGTACCTACCTCTCAGTCCCTTGAGAAAGCATCGTTCTTCTTCGCTATAGCTCACGGTTGTGTCTATCATGAACTCAGTGATAAACCCTCCTATTATCCAGTCGAGCTGGTCCACATCCCAGACGATCTTATCTTCTGATGCCTCTAGTCTGCCCACGAACTCCGGAGTCCACACTATTGGTTAATCAAGATTATACCTTTCCTTGGCTGTCAGCTAGCCTCACGATCCAATCATACAGTTTTAAAGAAAAGGTCGGGAAGAAGATCTTGTGGGCTTCCGTATATACATAGCGATCCAGCCACCTCTTTTCAGATGTCTACGGAGTTATATTTTCCTGTATCACAAACTGGTGAAGCTTCTGATCCAACCAATCTTCAATTTCCTTCTTCAAAGGGTTCCAGTGTTTCGACATCAGAAATCCCTTAGGCAGATCCCAGTCCTAGCAACGGAACCATTTGTCGGCTTGATGGGGTCTGACCCAGGTTCAGAAGTGATTTAGCCAAACAAATCCCGAAATTACCGCCCTTTCAGCAACAGTCCGCGGAGTGCAAACTGAAGTCTCACTTAAGCTAGTATGGGAAGGTGCTAGAACCAGGTTTCCACACCCTAGGGATGTCTTGATGAGGTCTGGAAATTTCGCAAACTAATCCTACTCTACGTATTGCGGTACTTCCGTGCAGCTGCCTATCCAGTGCAATTACCTTCGTGCATCTTAAATGAAGAATGTGAGTCTTCTTTACCCTTTCCTGTGCTTATTATTATTATAGATCTTGAATTAAATTAAGAGGGCCCAATACTTTCATTTATTATTCAACATAAACAGACATGCACGCAATCATAAATTGTAAACAGATGCATAAACAAAAATATAGAAACCGATAGATGATGTTCCAAAACCAACTTATCTTTATTAATGCTTTTTCCAGTTACAATCCACTTCCTAACTTACACACACAGTTGTAGGGGTCTGCGCACATAGCTACAGACTCTACTAGGCCTCTGTGCACACAACCATGGACCATCTATTTACTACTACGAACCAAGACTCGGACTTACAAACTTAGAACAAATATCGCATTCAAAAACCCATAACACTTCAAATCAGATCTAAGTGGGAAAAAGTGCATTTCCATAACATGAGTTTATAACCTTTTTTTTTTTACTTATTTTTTCTTAAACCTTATGCATAAGAAAGAATGAGTGGTGTAATGTGAAGTGGGGATTTTAATATGTTTGAGTTTTAAGTGGGCATAAATTAGTTAAAGTGTTTTTTGGAGAGATAAGGTGTATAAATTTTATGTTTGGAAGCATGGAAGATTCAATGAATTATTTTTTAATAGAGAAATAAGATGTGGAGATCTATGGTGAGGAGTGAAAAAGGTAATTTTTTTATTTTGGAGTAATAACTTGGTGAAATTATTTTTTATTCTTTGGAGTGATAAGAGAATTTTTTTTAGAGAGATTCATTGTTGTAATTTAAAGTAATGTTTTACTTTGACAGAGATTGAGTCAGTGAACATCCAGTTTTTGAAGACAATTTTCTTCCAAGGAGTTCTGGAACTTTGGGAATTTTCAACGACGACGTTGTAAATATAAAAGGTTGATGTACTCAATACTTAATAAAAACATATGTTTTTGATGGTGATGAAGTGTCCTATATGCGCCCAAAATTGAATAAGGGGATCTTAGGAACACCTTTTGTAGTGCATGATTCTTGATGTTGCTTACATTTTGTGTCTAGTTTTGGCACTACAATTATCTTATCTAACACACACAAGGAGTCTAAAGCAAGTCCATGAAGCAAGCACATTAATTAAAGCACCTGAAGTTAAGAAGCTACAACAAGAATTCAATCAAGCACAAACAATCACATGCATTTGTGCAACTACAACACATAATCAAAGTTGGAAACATCAGCATTCTACATCAACAAGCAAATTCATGGAAGGAAATGAAGTTAATACAACTACAAACTCATGCATTTCAAAAGATTACATCAACATTCAACGACAATTGGTCATTGTGTAACTTGTAAAATCATAATTTGTAAGTTAACTTGTAAATAAATTCAAATAAAATTGAGTTGATTTGTAAAGGTGCATTCTCGATAGAAGTTGACACTCAAATTATGAATTTATAGGAGGTAAAGTGAGTCAATTCTCCTGAACTAAGTCAATTAAGTGAGTCAATTCTCTTCAGGAGAGTCAATATCACTTTAAGTTGTCATTGTCAACATTGGGTGCATTTTTTGTCGTATCCCACACCCTCATCCTATTGATGCAAAAAGCAAGCATCAAGAAAAATCAAGGAAGCAAGCGAGTTAGTACAAGCGAGTGTGTCAATAGTCATAATGGTAAAGGAGGAAAACGTATTCAAAGTGAAGAACTAGAGATTAAAGATTTTCAAGATTGCAATCATGAGCTACAGAACAAAGTTGAAATATTGCAATGGAAGTTGAAGCAGAATCAAACATTAATCAATCAAATGACCAGTACATTAGAAGCAGCGAAAGACTTTCAAATTGAGCTCAAAGTGAAAGAACAACTCATTCATGCACTTCAAATTAAGTTAAGTGAAAAGAAATATTTACTAGATGCACAATGTATAAAGAAGGAAGATGCAAGTTGTGACACAGATTACCTCATCACAAACAACAAATGAAAGTTGTGATACAAGTGATCTTATTCAAGATATTGATGAAGGTTCTGACTCAGATGATCTAAGAAAATGGATTGGTATAAGTTTTGACATCAACAATCTCATCCAATTAGTTGCACTACTAAATGATGCAACAAGTAGTATCAAAGATCAAATTGATCAGTTTGATGCAACATGTCAAACCGATGAATTGTTCATGATTGATGCCTAGTGTGATACAACAGATTTAATAAATCAAGGATAGAATGTTAGCAGCAACAGCAAGTATGAAGAACAACAGTAGGATAGTATTTCCAAGAAGGTGATCAGACCTTAGGAAGAAATCTCCTTCAACAAAGATCGACATGGCCTAGGATACAACAAAGAAAACACATTGTTTGTTCCATATTTCTCAAAACCAATTCAGTTTGTAAGTGTTGGTTTTCTAGACAATGATCAGAATATGGTTAAGTGTAACCATTATAAATGAAATGGCCATATGGAGAGTAAATTCTTTGACCTCCATCCTTGTCACCATTGTGGCAAGAAAAATAATTCCTCTGAAAGATGCTGCAAGTGAAATCAAACACCGAGAGTGACGATCAATTACGCATGGATTGATCCTTGGAAGTGGTCATCTACAGTCAAAAAATTTTCTATGTGTTATCGAAGGATTCAGTCTAACATGAATATCAATTCTACAGTAAAATGAAGATGGTGAAACTCTCCTACACTTGAACGGGGGGATTTTAGAAAACAACTGCAAATAATTGTCTCTCCTTTCAGTTGACAAAAGGGGAAATGATAATGGAATTGAAGGTGTTTGTCAGACTAAAAGTCTCGACAACATTAGAAAAAGAAGCCAGTGGGATGTCTTCATCAAATCAGCCAGTGGGCATTGACAAAGCATCTAGTGGGCATCATCAACAAATTCACCAGTAGGCGATTAACAATTTTTGCCATCATCAATATCAAGTATTCAGTGGGTAGTTTCGTGTCAACAAATTTGCTACCAGGCGTTCAACAACAAAAGCATCCAGTGAGTAGTTTGCAACAAAAAACAGTGTGCAGTTTCAACATCAACAAATTTCTCAGTGGGTGTTCTATACATTTTGTCAATGGACATAGCAAATTTGTCAGTGGGCATCATCAACATTTTTTTAGTGGAAAGATGATGTTGACTGAAGGACAGATGGATCCTTTTGTAGCTTGGAACTTGATGGAGTTGTCAAACAACTTTCAGAGATGAATCAGACTTGTAGTTGATTCATGTTCTCTTCAGAATGGAGTTTTTTCAGCATCCAGCTTTAGCGGTTTTTCAGGCAATTTTTTTGAGGATAAACAGTTTCAACATGAGAACTTGGAAGATGGTTCTTGGTTCTTATTTTGGACTTATCAGTGGGGGGGGGAATGTTAACCTCACTCTCATGTGATATAAACAATTCTAAGTCCAAAATAATTAAATTAATTAAAATCAAGAAAGTTGGATTTATTCCTACCTTTCTAGATTGGGTTTGTTCCTCAAAGTTAGGAGTCAGTTTAGGTATAGTTGGTTGAGAGGTTCTCTCCAACTAGATAGGATCCTAGATTAGTTTTTGGTTGAGAGATTCGCTTAGCCATAGTATCCAAGATAGACTCACTATCTTGAGACAAATTCTCCTCATGTATTTATATGTATCATAAATATTATTTGTACATTACATTGAGAATGAGAGGAATACATTAAGGCTGAGGCCTTTTCCGCCAGTATTTTGTCTCTGGTATATTTATATGTGTTTATTTAATAACCTTCAACTAAAAGAGGTGGAAGATAGAGCTGGATGAGGTGGTCAACATTCTGTTCATTTCCAATCCCACCAAAGTATGGACTCTTGAGATGGATTCAAGAAATCAGCTATTATAAGCCATTGCTGATCATAGTGATTTTTCCATATCCCTAAACCCAGATCGATCCCCTAGTCAAGGCATTTGCTACGAAGAATCCTTCTAAAAATATCCATAATGTTGGCCAAGACAAGCTTTCAAATGGATGATCCTATGGGATAATATATTGCTCGTAATTTCTCTAACATGGGGGAGGAGTGCCCATACTTTCATTGCCAAATTTTCTTCCGCACCTTTAATCCACCCCGCAGCTGATGCCATTATAATTTGGCTCCTAAAACATTGTTTGAAAATTTGAGATCCCTCAAACCTAAAGCCCTTACTAGTTTAGAGAGGTATATTTTATTGCAAGCCACCAATGACGAATTATTTTGTTTTTCTTCTCCTTGCCATAGGAAGTCTATGTAAAGAGAGTAATAGCCTTGAAGATGACTTTGGGTGCAACCATAATAGATAATTAGTAGAAAAGCATGGGTTGCAAAGCCGATATGAGGAGAACAAGGTGGCCTTCTGAGTTCACTCATCAAAACTCCTCACCATCAAGCTTATTAGATATCTGCTAGAGAATACTTTGCCAAAATAATTATTATATAAGCTAAATATATATACATTTAAAAAATGCATGTAACAATATTCTTTTCATTGAAATTCACTCCCACTTTACAATGAAGATTCTTAACATGTAAATAGTCTTTCTCATAATATCATGGGCCAATAACATGATTTATCAATACCACATGCCAAAAAAACATAACTCATTTCATATGACAATTGTTCAAGTAACATTTTTTTTAGTTAATCAATTTAATTAAAAAGGGAAAAAATGCATAATTGCTTTTGAGATAAATCTTAGTCTTTAATGTATGGTTACAACGAAGAATATTCTATAATATTCCAATAATTAAATTAAAATTTTGAAGCCCTATTTTACTAGCACAACCATTTAAATTAAAAGGATGGTAAGAACCTACAGGCATCAATCATAATAAGAATTAAAACACATGCTTCATCTTATATCTCATATTCCTAAAATTAAAAATTCATAAAAATTAACTAAACTACAACCTAGATCTATCTAACTCTACATTTATCATGGGCTAAGAAGGATAGAATTCTTCTCTTGTTTTCTTGTTAGCTAAATATTTATTTATTATTATTATTTTTAAATTTTAAAAGAATACATATTAAGTCTATGTTGAACATGGATAGAATCACACATGACCCTCGTACTCTATGTAGAATGCCTCTCAATGCAATAAATTTATTTTAAATCATTGTTATTATTAATCATAAAAATAGTGAATATATATATAATAAAAATGTTAACCATAAATATTCACCTCCACTTGTTCATGTGTAAATAGGATTTCTTACAATACCATGGTCCAATACCATGACTTTTCAATACCACCTGCCAAAAAAACCATAACTCATTTCATATCACTTCCCAAATGACTTTTTTTTTTTAATTAATGATTTTAATTAAAAATGTTAACAAATCTCACTACTTTAGAGATAAATTTAAACCTTTGATTTTGTGTATACTATTAATAATATTCCAAAATATTGTACGAATATTAAATTCATAACATTCACCTAAAAAATTGTCATAATTAAATAATATTTATTTTTAATAAATAATATCATAATTTAAGTATTATTGACGTTGAAGTTTTTTATTCTTGTTAGTTATATTTTTGGATTCCATTAATAGAATTTTTAATGATATTTGATTTTAATAAATTAATTTAAATATTATTTTTCAAAAGTAGACATTATTTGAAATTTTGGTCTCTACTCTCTATTTAACCCGTTTCCATGGCCCAGTCCTAACGATGAATCACAGTTGGTTCCAAACACGTCTGTAACATGCCTACCATAAATTCTTATTTAAAACTCATATATTTACTAAGTTTAATATTATGAAGAATCAAATGAAATCAATAATTGTTTTGATTAGTTTATTACTAATTTAGTTTGTCATATTTTCCTTTAGTTTTTGATGGTTAATATGGTGGGATTGGTTGGGAATGGGTTGGACAAATAACTGAAAATTAGTATATAGTTATCATCTTGCCCAAGAAATTCATTGCCTCAACTATCTTAACCGTTTTTTTTAGTCTCAACATAATGAGCCATCAATGAATTTAAGAGATTTGATCAACGCATCGAAGATCACCTTATCAAGACAGATGTATGTATTCTCCTCAGTGCTCTCCTTACTCAAGCATTGATTCCATAAGAGACATCACCTTATCAAAATAGATGTATGTATTCTCCTCAGTGCTCTCCTTACTCAAGCATCGCTTCTAGAAGAGATCGTTCATGCATACCTCCTTATTCTCCTTCTTGCAAGAGCTTGGTGTGAGGCCATAGTGCTTAGCATTCTTGTTTTGACAAATGAAAATAAATATATTGCATTCTGTGACGAAAGATGGGATCTTAGTTGCAAGGCTGATTTGCAGAGGTAGAAACACATCTTTATGTCCCATGAACAGGTTCTCGGTAAAGCTAAGTAAGATGGTTATTTCATTTCCTTTCTTGACTATTATTAACTAGGTATGCCTTTTAGTACCTTTTTACCTTTACGTACATGTTTCTTTATATTTCAAGATTATATATGCACCATGATCTGATATGTGAATGTGTATAAGGACAACTCACACTATTTTTCTTAATAAAGAAAATATATCTCAACATATAGATCAAGATTGTGATTATGTATTTTTCTTGGTAAAGAAAATATATTAGTGCATGTAGATAAACACTGTGATTATATAATTTTCTTGGTCAAGAAAATATATTACTGCATGTAGATAAAGATTGTGATTATATATTTTTCTTGGTAAAGAAAATATATTAGTGCATGTAGATAAACACTGTGATTATATATTTTTCTTGGTCAAGAAAATATATTACTGCATGTAGATAAATATTGTGATTATATATTTTTCTTGGTTAAGAAAATATGTTACTGCATGGAGATAAACATTATGATTATATATTTTTCTTGGTAAAGAGAATATATTACTCCATGTAAATAAAGATGGTGATTATATATTTTTCTAGGTAAAGAAAATATATTAGATAAAGATTGTTATTATTGTTATTACTATATATAGAGAAAGATGGTTATTATATATATTTGCAACATTAAAAGATAAATAACATTTATTGTCTTATATATAACATGCATATGTCTTTTATGTAAGAAAATATAGGATGAATTCTCTTTTCTTAAAAAGGGATTTCATCGTCATTTTCCTGGAAGTGAATATAGATTAAAGAGGGTAATTAGTGAAATATTCTCATGGGTAAGAGAGTTCTCTTGAAAAACAATACTTAGTTATGAGAAAATATAAT
>APFE030951772.1:0-12113 GCA_000404065.3 Pinus taeda | reverse complement strand
TTTTTTAGCATCTTGACATCTAGGTTTTTTTTGTTGCATCTCAATTGTGTATGATCTCATTGCCCCTAACATATATGACCTACACATGAGGCTACTGGTACACAGAATATAATAGATACAAAATACTATGAAGTGAATTAATGATTATAGATGTCTATGGATCAATGCTATATCTTGTAGGAGTAGTTGGTCATTTCCTAGAGGTCTTTGGAAAGGCCCTAAGATTATGAAGTTAGGACTAGTCAGTGGTCCAAAATTCGACCCACTAATTTAATTTTTTTCTTTACATGTAGTCATGATGAATGGTCATAACCCTTATTTTTACTATTTAAGAAGGTATGAATTTGGATTGCTAATGCTCCTTCATGGAGATAGTTATTTGTGATATTTTCCAACATTCAACACATTCCCTCTATTCATTATATTTCCATTTTTCTTCTTTTATTCCATTGTGTATGCTCCTATCTGCGACTTATATAATACATAACTAAAATATTTCCATGAATTCATTGTCCTGTAAATTTGTATGCTCTAGGCTCAAGGTGATTAATATGATATTGTTTGCAAGAAATATGAATAGTAAATAGAAACAAACAAGAACAAATGTGGTCATAATCTAGAAATCCAAACAAAGCCGAAAAGAAGAAAAATGTCAAACATGGTTGACAGAGATGGAGATGAATATATCAAAAAGTGATATTTATTCGTATCGTATTTCAAATCACTCAGCATATATCTATCTTAACCCTAGATCTGTCAAGCATTAAGATAGACAAAATCCTTCGAAGTGAGAACCTTTCCTTAAGTTTCTTCACTCTAAAAAAGTTTGCACCTTCAATCTAAACACATGCTAGATACAAAGTTAATATGAATCTACACTGGTTTATACTTTATTGATAATACATCGACTTTTTTTATTTATGGTTTTTGTCATACTGGAGATGTAAATTATAGAATGCACCTCTTGATGCAATGCCAAATGTCAATATATTTAGTTGAAAAACTACAAAGAGAGGATATTCTCTAATGGTTCCATTACAAGGCTAATATCATAGAAACTGGAGAAATAAAGAGCTGAAAAGAAACTAAAGACAGATAAATCAATTAAGAAAGTTTTTAGTCGGAGAATTTGTTGAGATCTTAAGCCATGTTCACTCTAGCCTGACCATAAGAAAAACAAGTGACTAAAAGGGATTTTAGAGACAATGGTCCTAAAATAGTTTAGGAAATATTTAAGAAAATGAAAGGTGAGAAAGAAAAAGAGTTAAATTTATGTCAAAACAAAATTGAAAGAATATAAAGTGGCCTTAATCAGCGAATCACATGTCCATCCCCTATTCTACATAGACCATAACCAATGTAATATCCCATCCATGAATTCACATTACCAAAAAAATTCATTCATTTGAGTAGGCACCCTCATACCTCTGGTCCACATTGTCTTTCCTACCACTACATGCACAAAATTTCTCTAATAGGGTCATTCATAAACCCTCTCTACTTGGCAATGTATTAATTCACTCCTCAAGTCAACAAGCAATTAATTTATCCCCAAGGTTCCATTTTCAATGTGCTTTGCCCTACTCAAATGGCACAAATTTGAAAGGGATGGAACTGGGTAAAAGTCTTAAGTGCAAGCTCTTGGTGGAATCAACCGAAATAGCTTCCCATGGTTCCCCCATTGATCCAGTAAAATTCAGTCAATTTTTGTAAAATAGTACATCACTGGCAACAAAATTTAGTCTGAGCGGGGTATTTTTCCATGTTGATTAATGGTAGACAATATTGTTTTGTCTCTAGGTAAAAAATGCAATAATGAGTTACAACACATAAACATCATAATTCAAATGTGACACATCTCCTACCATATACAAAATTTTACATGAAATACGGCACTCACCTATTTGAATGTAGCCAACAAATATGCACCTAGCACTACAACATTTGATGAGCGTACATTTAGTGATACACATCATTAGATGTTCAAAACCACCACATCCAATCGTGTTATCCCAATGTATACCCTCTTAAATGATGCAGTGTTGTGTTTATTAATTGATATTAGTTGTATCAACATATTCGTCATGATTGTCCAATGTTAATCACTATTATGTTAAGCTAAATATGATAATGCAACCTTCACTAATATGCACTTCAACAAAAATATTTTACAATGTATCATCCAATATACATTACAAGGATATAATGTCATTAATACATATCAAAATCCTCATGGAAATATATTTCAATTTTTTTATTTTTTTTAAGTTAGCTTGCCATTAAAACCATATCACAAAGACAATAGGGAAACAAAAAACACAAAATTACGTCTAAGAAATATTATTTCCTAAATGATGGTTAATATGTTCCAATTATGGAAAAAATTAAAAGATTTTCCTTAAGCTGATGAAGACCAAGGCATGTCTCTCATGTAGTTCATTGTAGGGATAGATATGTCATGAAGGTCCTCCTATGCTAAATATTATTGAGCTACGCTAAATATCATAACACTATCTTCACTAATGTGTATTTTCAATAGAGCAATTTGCAATGTATCATTCAATATGCATTACAAGGAGATAGTTGCACTCACGCTAAACAAAATCATCAAAAAGGGATATGCCATATTAATTTTAATTTAAAAAAATTGTTATGAAGAAGATATCACAAAGTCAACAGAACCCTCAAAACAAAATATGCTACTTTACTTTTAATTAATTTTCTTACAGATATCATAAATACAAGAAGGAACCTGTTGTGGCCACCAACAACCCCCCTCCTTCTTTAGTATTAGCAATAACATAAAACAAGTGGGGACCCTTAGTAAAAAATTCAAGAAATTTTTGTATTATACTCCTTAAAAATATATCGCATCGCGAGAAGAGAGTAGAACATTTCTTTATGAGCACAATAAAAACTGCGAAAAAGCGACGCGAAATTCATCGCATCGCATACATTAAGAAGTGCCCATAAATAAAGATCTTAAGAAATCTCTGATGGCCGATATACGACATCACATAAACAACACAAAATGATTTAACACAATCTGCAATCTGCAATCTGCGATCTGCGATCTTGCGATAAACGCGATCTTGAAAAAATGCAATAACGCGATAACGTAATGCAAGTTGCAGAAATCACCCATCGCAAATTTTCCTTCGCTCAACATTCAAGAAAAGTTGTTAGTAAACCAAAAACCTGGATGCACACCTTAAAGAAAATTAATGAATCTACGCCAAAATGTTAATAAAGGAAAATTTTGTGTTTGTCGAAGAGTCAATTCAAAATGGGTGGCATTATTTTATACATTCGTAGAGCTTAGAGCTTTCGCGTCAATATTTATTGTCATTACTCTTTTCCTTTGCGTGAACTGCAGGAATGAAAAACAGGAAACATCTAAAGAAAAGGGAAAGCGTCAATGCTCAGAGACACAGAAGAGATGCCCTCATAAACGGATACCGCATGCAATGGAACCATAGATTCCAGAGAATTTCTGAACAGATGTTGACATCAATAGCTGACTCAACACTCAGGGTCAAAAGCTCACAAAAGCAGCATGTTTACAAAATCCCTGAAGCTTATACCTAGTAAAGGAAAAGGCGCTAAAGGTGAAAAACGCACCAGAAAGGCCCGGATCAAAGAACAGAGGCAGTTTTTGATGCGATAAGGAAATTGTTCAGAAAGCAAGGTCCCTAACTTGCTTAGTCATTCACATGTCCGGAAATCAAGATAGAAAAGGCAGAAGCAATTTGAGGGAAATTTTAGTCATTACCAAGTATATACGCAGTTAATTCACCCAGCCAGAGGATGATTCCCAAAAGAATCTTCTAGTTTACTAAAAGATGGTGCCAGCGCTTGCCATTTTTGTTTGCTTAACTCAAACAAAAGTGGAAGGCAACCAGACGACTCTTCCCAGGCAAATGTTGAATGCCTGCAACATTAAGGAGCAAAAGCAGAAATAGTTAGGAATTAGATTCAATTTTTTAGAGATAAGTTTGCTTAGAAAAAGGGTGGTCATTTAAACCGTATCCTAAATTTATGTAATTAAGTTATTTAGTTAGCAGTATTTAAACCCTTCTAATGCATTTAGAGAAGGGTCCAGAAATTTCTCAAAAACTTGTCCTCAGAACATGCACTTTTGCAACCTCAGAGGAGGTTTTGATGAATGAACGGATCAAGATTTATTGATGTTTGCATTTGGTATCTGCTACTGATGTTGCACTTCTGTACTCTTAGTAGATATTACAACAAGGAGAGATAAATCATTGTTGCCTAAAGCTTATGAGTAGGACCAGTCATAAATGGTACTTTTATCTCTTGACCATTTCTGCTTATATTCTAGTGGTGTGTTTGTGTGTTATATTACATGATGTTGGTGAGTTGGGTGTTTCTGTTGAGCCATTTTTTATGTTTAATGTTGTAGGTGTGGAGTGTGGAGTGAGGGTGTGTGTTGTGGTGGGTGGTGGGTTCACAACTGTATGGCCTAACTTTTTATGCAAGTGGTTCATCTTAATTGATTTCCATTCTCTAGATCGTGATTGATCTTTATTACAGTTGATTATTTGAATTCTCTTTGATCGCATAATAGAAGATTACATCCCGGCTGTTAGCATAGATTAATGTGTGTTGTCATTGATTACAATAGCATAGAGTTAGATATTTAAAGTAGTTTAGATAGGAACTTTTAGATCAGCAACATCCAATTCTGCACACACACACACCCTTAGATTGGGAAACTGGTCCCATTATCCCCAGTTGGACCCGCTATACCAAACGGATAAGGAGGTTCTAACCAAGGTCCGGGCCGGGTGGGTATCCCCCTTGTTGTCGACCCGATTTTCAGGGCTTCAACATATTTGGCGCTAGAAGGAGGGCTTGAACTATGAATGGCACCTAAATCAAAATCTAAATACCATTCTTAGAGTAAATCTCCCTCATCATCTCCCCTGACTTCCCCAGTGCGTTTAAATCCAAAGTGAGAAGTCGCTCGAGTATCAACCGTTGCTACACACCCTAATATTTTAGACCAATCTACCATTGAACCTCCTGAAGTTGAATCTTTGATTCACAAACTTAAGGGATTTTTCATTTCTCCTCAGAGGTCTGATAAATCTCAAAGCAATGTGACTTCGCAGTACAATCCTGCTCAACCCCTAACCAGGTTAAAGAGTGAAAAATTTGGCATTCAGCCAACTGAGTTGCCTCTTCCCACTAGGAAAAGAGCGAGGAAATTACCGCAAGAGTCTGACAGTGAGACTCTTTCGTCTACATCATCCATTTCAACTACCCCACCGTGAAGTCAACCACCCACACCTCCATTCCAAACCATCATCCATCCGTCTACCGGAACTCCCACAACCCCTCCTCAATCATCTACGATCATAGTATCCTCATCTTCCCAGCCACATGGATCATCTTCTGCACTTTCCTCTACTAGTAGCTCAATGATGCCCAGTCTCCATGGAAGAACCCTGGAGCAGTTTTAATGCCTGCGCCCTTGAGTCAAATATCGGAAAATCCTAAGAAATGGCTGCCCAAATTCAATCCAGAAGCAGGCATGCTAGTAGAAGAACACATAAACAATTTCATGCTTTCTATCAATCTCAATGGAGTTACTAATGAAGACGCTGTTGTTCGACTTTTTCCCTATACACTGCAAGGGATAGCCGGGGCATGGTACTTTTCACTACCCTCCGGGTCTATCACAAGTTGGGATATCTTCCAGAATCAATTCCTGACCAAGTTTGGTGATGACAGATCAATGACAACGTTAATCAATGACCTATCCAATCTTAAAGCTGAAGCTAAAAATCCTATCAAAGATTTCAATTTACAGTTCAATAAAATTCTCAACAAAATTCCCACTCCTTCCCAACCCAGCGAAGAAGTACGATGTGAATGGTATATTACTGCTTTACCATCAAACACAACAATCTTTGTGGATAGAGAAAATAAAACATCCTTCTTTGAAAACATGACAGAGGCGATAACAGTAGAGAAATGCGTAATAGCCCTGGAAAAGAGAACCGCGATAAAGGAACACAAATCTAAAAAAGTCACCTTCAAGGAAGACTCCAAAAAGAAACAAGAAAAAGACCCTTTCGATTTGGAAGGATTGCAGAAATTTTAAAGACCATGTCTAATGAGATGGTTGACATAAAAAAACAAGTAGCAGAAACTTCTTCAAAAAAGCCCTACAAAGCTTTTAAAATAGGTCCTTCAATAGATGCAAAACCACCCAATACCATTTTAAATGCTGAATCCGAGCAAGAGGAAGAAGAAGAAAGTGCCACTGAAGGGCAGACTGATGACGAAGAAGTTGTGGAATTACAAGGAATGTGGGATTTCATCCTCCCACAAGAAGAAGATCAAGAAGTATTTCCAGTTAGCACACGAAACAAAAATCAGCTTGATCCTCCCCAAACTACCTCTAAGCAGAAGGGTGCAAGTCCTGCAACAAAAGATAAAGTCACACCAAAGAAAACGACCACTAAAGTGACTCAATCTAGCCTAGTCCAAGCAAATCAAACAACTCCATCAAAAACACTGATAGTGTCGGATGAAATGGATTACAATATTATTGATGACATGAGAAAGACTAGGGCTAATATTACCCTTTACGAATTGAGAAAATTGAAACATCAACAAAAGAATTACATGTCGTGCCTATTGCATCTTTGCCTACCGTTGTACTCTCTCAAGCTTCCCACAACATGGGAGGACCTCCAACTAGCGCGATCAATAAGATTGATCCAAACGACATCGCCTTGACTGGAGGAAGATCAAGATTTCACACTCCCCCGTTTCTTCTCACTTATGAAATTTTCAACAAAAATGTGCACAATTGTTTGGTAGATTCCGGTGCTTCATCGAATATTTTACCTAGATTAATATGTGCCAAGTTAAATGTTGAACCACAAAAATCTGCAGTGCGCATAGTTCAACTTGATCGATCTCAAGTCGAAGTGATTGGTGAACTTAATCAAGTAACCATAAGATTGTCATCCAACTCAAAGATATGTCAGGTTATTGACATTCTAGTGGCTGATATCCCAGAATTCTATGGCATAATTCTTAGCAGAGATTGGTCCGAAAAACTCCATGGATACTTTGCAACCAACTGGTCGCACATGTGGTTACCCTACAACGGTAAACCAAATCAAATAAAGGTTGAATGAGAGTTACACCAGAAGTACATAGTAACAGAATTAGAGGGAGAAAATGAAACAGTAGTATATAACAGCAGTATCATAGGCAATTACTCGGTAGATTCTTTTCTCGACAATTTCAACGCTCACACATCACCCTACTTAGAAACTTCAGTTTTGTCCCAAGTCGAAATTTTTTCCCAAACTGATAGTTCAAAGTGTGTTAATTTTTTAGATAAACCTGTAAATACGTCTTTGTTTTGGAAATTATATTTTGATGGCTCTAAATCTAAGGAAGGAGTAGCAGCAGGATGCATTTTGATTAGTCCAGAAGGAAATAAGACCATGCTTACGTGCAGACTCGAATTCTGTTGCACAAACAATACAGCATAATATGAGGCCTTGGTGCAAGGCTTGTACAAAGAAATTGGGTTGAACATCAAGTATCTTTAAGTCTTCGGAGACTTTGAGATTGTCGTCAAATAGGTATGTAACACTATACATTGCTTATCAGGTCATTTAAAACACTATCAATCTTTAGTACAAGATTTGACTGAGCATTTCATAGCATTTAATATTTCTTCAATCCCGAGACTCCAAAATGCAAGCGCATACCTTTTGGCTAACATAGCCTCTAAGCTTATTCCCTCCGAATATTTTAGTCCAGATAGTTTCTCAATAGAATTAATCTTTAGACTGTCCATCCCTGAAAACATTACAAATTGGAGAGTATTCAATGACGATCCTGGTATTGTAAATTTCCTCACTTCTGAAGGATCCTACTCCAATCAAATAATTGACGAAGACCATCACGATCGACAAATACAACAAAATAGCACTGATAATGCTATACCTAAATCAGTGGTTAAGTTAGAAGACTTATATGATTTGAAAAATCGGTTTAAAAGGTCTATCAATTCAAAGCTCTACAGTCGAACTCTGAACTACGAATTAGTAAGCCTAGGAACCGATGATAAACCACAAAACGTTAACCTAGGCCTCGGCCTAGTCCCTAAAGAAAAATTAGTGTATATTTGTCTTTTGAGAGAATATCAAAATGTTTTTGCCTGGAATTATGATGAGCTGAAGACATACGACACTTCTATCATTCAGCATACTATTCCTATGATCAATGACGAAAAACCTGTCCAACAGAAACTGAGAAAGATCCACCCCAATTTAGAAATTGAGATAAAAAATGAGCTAAATAAGTTATTAAATTCCAGAATAATTTTCCCCGTCGGACATTCCAAATGGGTCTCCAATATGGTACCCGTTAGAAAGAAAAACGAAGATATTAGAATCTGTATCGATTTTCGAAATCTTAACAAAGCCTGTCAAAAAAGACAATTTTCCTCTTCCACCTATGGAACAAATACTACAGGCAGTAGCAGGCTCAGAACTGATGACTTTCTTGGATGGATTTTCAGGATATAATCAAGTGCTGGTACGTCCTAATGATTAGTTGAAAACCACATTTAGAACTAAATGGGGCACATACGCATATTGGAAGATGCCATTTGGTTTGATTAATGCTGGCGCTACATTTCAGAGAGCCATGGACATCGCATTCAAGGGTTTCGTCAGTAAGTCTGTAGTAATTTATTTGGATGATATAACAGTGTACTCCAAGAAGCGAAGTGACCATCTCAAAGACTTAAAAAAAATCTTTCAACGATGTTTAAGGTATGGAATTTCATTTAACCCAAAGTAATATTTTTTTGCATTAAGTGAAGGAAAAATTCTAGGATTCATAGTGTCAAAATCCGGTATTCACATTGATCCTGACAGAATCAAAGAAATTTCTGAAATATCCCTACCTCATAATAAAAAAGCCATGCAATCATTCCTTGGTCAAATCAATTTTGTAAAGAGATTTGTCCCAGATTTTTCACGAATTGTTTCTCCTTTGGAAAACATGATTAAAAAGAATTCAAATTTAAAATAGGGTCAAGATGAACATGAAGCATTGAACCTGATCAAACAAGCTATTATTAATGCTCCATCTTTAGCAACCCTGAATTTTTCAGAATCTTTTATTTTATACACATTTGCCTCAGAGAAATCATATGTCGCGATTCTAACTCAAGCAAATCAAGAAAAAGTGGAAGCCCCAATTGCGTTTTTTAGCTCAAATTTACAAGGTGTTGAACTTAATTATTCAGACGTGGAGAAACGGGCCTACGCTGTTTTCAAAGCAATCAAATATTTAAGACCTTTCTTACTTAAAACCCGTACTAAGATCATAGTACCATTTCCAGCGGTAAGAAATATTCTAGTACAAAAGGATGTGGGTGAGAAAAGGGCCAATTGGATCACTGCTTTGTAGGAATACGACCTTGAAATCAAACCAACAAACATTGTAAGAGGTCAAGGCTTCTGCAAAATGTTGGCTGGAGCATCGCTAGTTTCTGAAATTTCATTTGAGGAGGTACAAATGTGTGAGGTAAGCCTAAACAATGCAGAATCATTGTATGCTGACACCATTTATTATCTTAAGAACGAGTATGCTCCATCACACCTAGATCACACTAAGAAAAGAGCTTTGAGATTGAAATCTAAACAATATCAGCTCATAAATGATATTCTTTTTAGAAAGAATTATGATTATGTTCTTCTAAGATGTATTGAAAAAACCGAAGCTGAAAAAGTTTTGCAGGAACTCCACGACGGACCAGCAGGCGAACACTATGTTGGAGACACTACTGCACATAAAATGTTACGTGCAGGATATTACTGGCCTACACTGTTCAAAGACTCACACAGTTACGTGAGGAAATGTCAAGTCTGCCAAACTACTGCTGGAAGACAAAAGAAACTGTCCTTGCCACTACAGCCGGTAAACATCGAGCAACCGTTCACTCAGTGGGGCTTGGACATAATAGGTGAGATCGTTCCTCACTCTTCTAAGCAGCATAGATATATCCTCATAGCAACAGATTATTTTACTAAATGGGTAGAAGCAGTTCCTCTCAAGACAGCCAATTCTGAAAATATTATTGAATTCATAGATCAATTTATAATCACTAGGTTTGGATTGCCATCAGCTTTAATGTTTGATAATGCATCATACTTTTCTGGAAATGAAATGATTGAATTTGCATTTAAAAGAGGGTTCAAACTAAAATATTCGGCCAATTACTATCCGCAAGGTAATGGGTTAGCTGAGTCGACAAATAAAAACCTAATCAGGATTATTAAAATAACAGTTGACCAGAACCAAAAGAATTGGCATAAAGCTTTGGTAAATGATTTATGGGCAGATAGAATAACGAAAAAAGCTTCGATCGGCACTTCTCCCTTTAATTTAGTTTATGGGAAGGAGGTAGTCCTTCCAACTCACTTAGTCATTCCCTCCTTGTCTTTAATACAATACATTGATGAAGTACCTACTTCCTCCATACAACTAAGACAAATGGAAATAATTAAATTAGAAGAACAACGAGAACAAGCTAAGAAAACCCATGCTCATCATCAAGCGCTAATAAAATCCTCTTTTAATTCAAGCATAATGACCAGAATTTTTTTTCAAATGAGTGATTTAGTTTTAAAATGGGATAAGGCACATGAAGAAAAAGGCAAACATACTAAATTTCAAAAGATGTGGCTTGGTCCTTTTCAGATTGTTGAAGTCATAGGTCCATCAACGTTTGCCTTACAGGATTTAGTAGGTAGAAGGGATCATTTGCCTGTTAATGGACAAATCCTTAAAATATATTTTCCATAGAAGATTATTCTTCTATTTTGTAGAATAGTTTTTTTTTTTTTTTTTATAAATAAAAACAGTTGTAAATGGTTACTATAGGTATTCAGGGAAAAGACACCAATTCTCTTTAAAGATTTAGAGCTTTCCGCTTGTATAAATGGCAATTTTATCTTTTTTAGAATCTGATCTTTATTATTGACAGATACAGTTAAAAAATTTAGCCTAGATATGATAATAGTTTCAACTTCAAAAAATTTGATGAAAGCAACCATTAGCAAAGAAATTGTTTTATATCAGCACAATGAAAGGTATCAATAACAAAATAAATTTTCTCTATAAAATAGCTGTTTTCAAACTCTATTATTGTCGTCTAGAGCTTTCTTAAGGAAAACAATGACTTCCTCCCTGATTAAAGAAAAATCGCAGCGTTCAGAGGAACAATCCAAGAAACACTATATCTTAAAGAATAAGAGGTCTCATCAGGAGCCAGCTTATCATGATCACAGATATTATAACTTGCTGACTTTGCCAATACTATCCATCAAAACAAGGTAATGACTCAAGATTGTTAAAATCAAAAGACAAGGGGTCTCATCACAAGCCAGCTTGTTCAGCAAGAGTGTAAATCAAGTGAATGACTGTGTCATAATTTGGCTACCAAACCAAGACATTGTTATTTAAGAATAAAAAATAAAATCAAAGAAAAAGTGTCAATGTAGGTTTTTTCTTTGAAAGTTGTAGATCACCTTAACCAGGATAAAGGATCATTGCTGGGTAACAGGTAACCCTGTCGAGGGTATGGATGCCTGCTACCAGCAGAGGCTCTACCTATGACAAACGAGCATATTTTAAAAACTGGCACACAGAGAAAACTTTATTTTATCTTTACAAGACCAAATAATAACTGCTGTAAATACAAGGACAAGCCTGAGGAAGCAAACAAATTAGAATAAAAAGAGGTTGAAACAAAATGTCATTGATAGGATAAGGCATAATGTACTCCATCTGTCCATAACAAAATTTAGATTTATGAAAATTTTTCTGTTTTGGAAGTTAAGATTCAATAAGAAAAGTAGAGATAACTGGTTCTTCCAAGTGAATCGCCATTGTTGTGGCCACCAACAACCCCCCTCCTTCTTTAGTATTAGCAATAACATAGAACAAGTGGGGACCCATAGTAAAAAATTCAATTTTTTTTTGTATTATACTCCTTAAAAATATATCATATCGCGAGAAGAGAGTAGAACATTTCTTTATGA
>APFE030951764.1:0-42666 GCA_000404065.3 Pinus taeda | reverse complement strand
AATATGATTGCATCTCTAGAGCCCAATACGGTAGAGATATTATAATGTAAAGTTTAGCATTTTGACTAAGTCAAATTACATTAAAAAACTGAAATTAAATTAAATTAAAGGCTAACATAAGGTAATGTAAACATTTTAACTCAATCAAAGTAAAAAATAAAAAAATAGAAAAATAACCCTATAAAAATAAAATAAAATCTTCCCTTGGTATGGAGAATCTATGGTATTGACCCATGGTATTCATGTGGAATATAGTTTATTTAAAGGGGGAACCTACTGTAAACATTTAAACTCAATCAAGGTAAAATAAAAAAATAAAAATAACCCTATAAAAATAAAATAAAAACGACCTTTAGTATGCAGAATCCATGGTATTGACCCATGATATTCATGTGGAATATATCATATTTAAAGGGGGAATAGCACTAACTCAGATCAAGTAAGTTAAACATTTTAACTCAAACAAAGTAAAATAAAAATAAAATAAAAATGACCCTTGGTATCAAAGGGGGAATGTTACAAAGTAAAATAAAAAAATAAAATAAAAATAACCATATAAAAATAGAATAAAAATGACCCTTGGCAAAGGCGGAATGTAATGTAAACATTTTAACTCAATCAAAGTAAAAAAAAATAAAAATAACCCTATAAAAATAAAATAAAAATGACCCTTGGTATGGAGAATCCATGGTATTGACTCATGATATTCATGTAGCATATATCATATTTAAAGGGGGAATAAACATTTTAACTCAATCAAAGTAAAAAAAAAAAACCCTATAAAAATAAAATAAAAATGACCCTTGGTATGGAGAATCCATGGTATTGACTCATGATATTCACGTAGAATATATCATATTTAAAGGGGGAATAGCACTAACTCCGATCAAGTAATGTAAACATTTTAACTCAATCAAAGTCAAATAAAAATGACCCTTGGTATCATATCTCTTGAGTTGTAGATTTAAGATGGATCCAGGTTGGTTAAGTATAAAAATATGTTATATTTAAAATCAAAACAATAGACAAAATATTATATTTAGGAATTTCAAAATTGAAAGAAGTTATCTCTATATTATTATAATTATTTACTTGGTAATATAAAATAAAATTTGGATTTATGATTAAGGAAAATTAGAGTTTGAAATATATTTAAATATTTATTAAAAAAAAGAAATTGTGGAATAAATAAATTTTATAATTGTCCTATAGACAAGTATTGAGAGGCTTCTTTTTTTCTTTTTTCCTTTTTTTTAAGATAATTATTGTAGTTCGATGGAGCCTCTATTTAACCACAATCTAGATATTTGAAATTTGAATTTCAAACACTCGATTGAGCGTTTTAAGTTCTAGATCAAGTTATTGAGGGCCTAAAAAACAGAGTTTTAGCTCCTCTTCTACAAATTTTACTGCAACGCCATTTTGTACCCTAGCCGATTCCAAGCAAAACCATTTTTGTACCCTAGCATATAGAGGTTCAATAAAAAATCAATATCATAAAATATACACAACCAAAAAAAATCAAAAAAATACCACTATATTTGTTTACTAGGTCATTTTCAAAAGGGTACTCTTAGTTGAAAAAAACATGATGTGAACATGTGTTAACAAAATGCAATTAAAATATTAATTATCCAGCTTCGAAAAATAATAAAAAAAATATAATTTTGCATTAAAAATATTTTTTTATTATAAATAACTTGACTCTCTCCATGTAGACTATGCTCAACAAAAAATAATTACACATTTCAAACTAAGTTATGCTACATGCATTGAATGGAAAATTGACATATTATATGACACAATATTTTTGAAAAAAATATCATTAGTACAATAACATAATTCTCCACAATTTGTCTTTTTAGTCCAAATCAATATTCACAGTACTTGTATGAATTTTGAGGGCTTCAATTCGATAAAAGAGGGAAAACTTGAAATTTTATCGCCACAGATGGCCCAAAAGTGTAGCCCATCTTCATGTTTTAACCCATATATATGTGTGTGTTTGTGTGTATGTGTGTGTGTGTGTGTGATGTGACGTTTCATTTTCTCCACCAATGAAGGGAAAGTATGAGCATGAAGAAGTTTGTTTTGGAGATCATCTTTCTATCTTTATATCTATCTCTTGTTCGCAAGTGTGAAGGAGTCTTTGACTAAGTTCTTGGAAAGTTTGACTGAATTCTTGGAAATCCACACATGTGAATAGAACAATAAATTAGACCATAGGAATTGATTGAGTTTAACTATTTGATCGAGTTGATTTTCCCACAGTTTGACCAAAATATATGTTGCAGTTGATCGCAGGGTTGATCATAGTTGACCATAGGGTCAAAGGTTAACAGTTGGCCAATGTTGAATTTTTGATGTTTTGGTTGGTTTAACCAACATTGACTTGTTGAAGATTGACCATGTTTGATTGGTATTTTAACTCAGATTATTGGCACATATTTCTAGACTAAATTATTGAATTTGTAAAACCTCTTTGTTGGGTTTTCTCCCAAGGTAAAATTTGTTGTCTATATTTTGTATGATTTTCTTTCTATGATATTTATTGTCATTGCATTTACTTTACTATTGATATTTTCAAGTCAATTATTCAATGATACTATTAGAATATATATTGGTTGGAAATCATTAGGAAGTAATTATTTGGAAAAAAAAAAAAAAACATATTCTATTGTACATCTTGTAAAAAATCCAACATGGTATCAGATATTTGTTGAAAGAGAAGAAATTAAATTCATCTTAAGAGACAAGTGTTCAGTAGCTTTTTTTTGAGATCTCTTGTCAAAATGTTACCAAGTCTCAAAGTTAAAAATAGGTTAGATGGTGTCATCAACTTCTAATCTTAGAAGCTCATGATACTCCTTATATTAGAAGAGAATGATCCGAATTTAAATGGGAACGCAACAAATTACAGATATAACCATAAGTATGCTTACAAACAAAATGGAAATAAGACTAGCTCGGGTGATAATAGCTTACCTCTGAGAAAAGATGTGGATGTTATGTGCCTATGAACTATGTCCCAACAAGGCTCAAAGGCCTATTTATTATTAAGAAACAATGGAAAACCCTAAACATCCAAAAACCTAACCCTAGGAGTTGAAGTACCAAACTATGGGCCCCGTTTCGGTAAATTGGTACTATAACTTCTTGGGGTCATAACTTTGGCAGGCAATCTTTGTTTGACATGTACAATACCTCGTTAGAAATAGTTATCCGAGGAATACAACTTTGGAGTGGCCAACATTAGCCTCCTACTTGGGTTGGGCCCCATTTTCCCAAAAAATGTCATTTAGGGTCTCAAAATGGCTTCGGAAGTTTAGGACTCAAAAAACTGCCAAAATAGTAAATTGTGCTAGAAATAAGGAAATTGAAAGAAAAAATTACAGGGGTCCAAGTGGAATAGGTGGGTGGCCACTAATATCCACCTAGATCATTCCTCCCCCCTTAGTAAGCAATGGTCCCCGTTGTGTTGAGTTCCTCCATGAGATGAGGAAACTTCTGTTGAACTTGGTCCTTGGTGATGGAGTTGGAATGCTTTAACAACTCGATATAGTTGGATCCTTCATTTTTGGGTGTTCTTGTTCTGTGTTTCCATGATCCAATCAGTTGTGGCTTATTCCATGCATTCTGAATTTAAATTTGTAGGTGTGAGTTGTTCTGCAATGTCTGATGTGTCTAGCAATGGTGGGAAGTATGGTCGAAGGCGATATACATTGAACACTAGGTGCAGGCCAAGGAATTGGGGAATGTTGAGCTCAAATGCATTGTCTCCCATAGCCTTGGTAATGGTGTAAGGCCCATATCGAAGTGGTCTGAGTTTTTGATAGGCTCGGTAAGGCATTCCTTCTACAAATGAAGCCAGACTTTGTCGCCCACCTTAAACTTGTGTGGCACTCAATGTTGTACATGTCGCTACTTGTACTTGGCATTTGATTTCTCCATAATTTCATGGACCTATTGGTGGAATTTTTGGATGTGCTTAACAAAGTTGTTTGCCTTGTCAGCTTTGTACTAGACATGAGCCGAATTTTCTTGAGTAGTTGCAAATGGAATGGCCACATCAATGGGACATAGTGGCTGGAGTCCTAAGCCCACTTGAAAAGGGTTGTGGCCAGTCGAGCTATGGAGAGATCGGTTATGGTTGTGCTGGACAGAGGGGAGGCTCTCATCCCATGTGTGTGGATGCCTTGAGTTGTACTTGAACAGAATGTGTATGATCATATTGTTGACGATCTCTGTTTGGCCATTAGTTTGGGGATGGAAAGATGTGGACTTAGTGAACTTGGTGTTCAGCATCGACCATAGACTGGACCAAAAGGTACTAAGTAACCTATTGTCCTGATCTAAGATGATAGACTATGGGATCCAAAAGTGTACCCACACTCATTCAAAGAAGAGTTTAGCGGTGGCTTCTACTATGATATTCTTCTTGCAAGTTGCCATAATGGCCATCTTTGAGAATCTATCGACAACCACAAAAACACAGTCGTTGCCATGCTTAGTAGAAGGAATGCCTGACATGTAATCCATGGAAATGGATTCCCAAGTTCAGCTAGGGGTATGCAACGGAGTATGTAGGCCTTTATTCTTGATGTTTGATTTGGAAATGGTGCATGAAGTGCAAGATACTATGTACTTCTAGACATCATGTCGGAGATTCGGCCCAATAGAAATACTTTTGCAATAATGCCACCATTTTCTCGACCCCGAAATGGCTAGCAAACTAAATGTAGTGTGCTTCCCAAATCATCTTGGCACACTCTCTTAAAGGAACACAAAGGTGTCTTACATGGCATAACAATGCATCCTGGAGGTGAAAATCTGGAACTTGTTGACCCTCCAAGAGCGTATGATATGTGTGGTCGAATTCTAGGTCACTTTTGTAGAGAAGTGGTCAATCAAAAGTATCGTGCCTACAAGAGTTGAGCACAGTGGTTAACACCAAGATCAATGGTTAGATAAAGCATTCTACAACATTATAGGTGCTTCCATTCTTGTACTTGATATTTAAATGGAATTGTTATTCAAATGGAATTGTTGCAGGTATGTGGACCACTTCTAATGGAAATCATTCTAAAACTTCCCTTGCATTTGTATGAATTTCAGGGGTTGATGGTTTGTGTGGATGATCATTTCCTTCCCCAAAATGTAATTCTTCCATTGTCGGTAGGCCTACATAATGTAATACATCTCTTTGTCATAAGTGTGATACTTTTGGACTGTGTCTGAAAGTATCTCACTGTGATATGCCATTGGATGCCCCTGTTGAGTAAGGACTGCCCCAATAACATAGTCAAAGGCATCTATCTTGATCTCAAATGGTTGTTGCAAGTCTAGTAATGTGAGAACTAGTGCAAAGCAAAGGTGACGTTTCAACTCTATGAATGTTGTTTGTTGAGATTCAGACCAAAATAATTTTTCTTTCACTCCTCCCTTGGTGACTTCACTCAAGGGCCAAGTGATATAAGAGAACCCCAACACGAACCTACAGTAGAAATTGGAAAGACCCAAAAAGCTTCAAAGCTCTGTCAGAGTGGTTGGGGCTGGCCAATCTTGAATGACTTGGATCTTGGCTAGACCCAGTTTCACCTCCCATTCATCAATAATGTATCCAAAATATTGAACTTGGGTCATGCCAAAAGTTCATTTTGTTGGAATTTCTAAGTTTAGTCCGTTAGAAATTCTTCTTGCACTATCTGGTTTATTTCTTCCTACTTGTTCATTAACTTAACAAGTTATTTACCATGTAAAAACTGAAAATAAATACAAGTATAGTATCAACACATACAAATCATCAACTAAAAGTAAACAAGCACACAAGTGACACTGTTGTTTTTGGACTAATGTCCCCGGAAAAACCCAACGCGGGAAAATTGGTGCAACTATTCAGAGGGTTTTAGTATTATGCAGTTTCAGAATACAACCTGGGTGCCAGAAATGGCTCACCCAACATAGAATTCTGTTGGCAGTAGTACCTCTTAGTCAAAGATAGATATTCTGGCTAAATCACCATATGAACAATCCCATAGTAAGAATGTAGCTTCTGCTACTCTGCATCGCTCTGATAGGGACTGTGTCACCCTATCCGGCTCTTCATCTCCCAGTCTGTCCCACGAAAAATCTTCCAGCACTGCCTCTAGGCCCTGTATCAGCCTCTCTGGCCCAACGTCAAACTCTCTAGCCCACCATCAGCCTCTCTAGGCTCTACATTAACCTCTGGAGCCTCTGTGTCTCACATGTTGGCCCTCTCTGTATCTGTGTAGCTCTTGGCTGCCTCTGTGTGGCCTCTAGTTGCTTCTACGTGGCCTCTAGATGGCTCCGCGTCAACCTCTCCTGGCTTCTACGCTGATCCTCCTGATACTAACTCTACCTCTGTACTATGTATTCACTTCCCCTCAGTTGCAACTCAGATCACTCACTCAATTTCCTTAGTAAACCCTGCCCCAAAAAATCAAGTTCTTGATCTCTCTCGGTGTATTCTCTAACTGACCCTTAAGCCTCCTCTTATACTTTTCTCGTTGGCCCATCAACGGTTGAGATTAAATCTTTAATCAATGGTTAAGATTATATTCGGATTGTTCCATGACTTTTGGACCCTTCTAACATAGTTTTATATTAATACCCATTAATATTTTATTTTCCTAAGTTTATAGTTAGGAACTCCATTAAAAATATTAATTATTTTAAGATCTCCCAAACTCTTTAGAATCTGCCCAAACCATTTTTGGGTCTTGGAGATCTCATGTGATTTAGCCTCTCCACCCATTTTCATGGCTACAACACATCCAATTCTACCCCAAATCAACACTCCCTCTTAGCGAGGACTATGCTCTAGTAATACTCCTCACTGAGTATCACCCTAATCATCCAGCATCGGTCCCTATGTTGATGCTAGACTTCCCCACCCAAAATCCTTTGCACTACTACATCATGTACTACTACCCATGGCCCTACCACTACCACTGTTGCATTGGTATGATAGGTCCCTCTCCATCCGTGTTGTTTCCCATGGCACTGCCACTACTAACTACTACACTGCAACTCAATTACTGAGAAGTAAGTAACTGATCCTCCCATCTCCGACATATTTGTCAGGATAAAGACACTCCCAATGCTAAACCTCCCTCTATCAATGACAATTCATCCCTCTACTAACCTCTGCACTGTTATAACAACTCCATGCATCTCGCACTTATGCCTCCCATTGTTCTAGGACTTCTGCACTATATCACTCTCTGTCGCTCCATTCACATCCATCTCTATTGATATCCACAATTCTTGCTACTCCTCTTCGAGGCTCCCATAGACAGGTATAATCTAAGAGGTTGGGTACCTCGAGGATCCTACCCCTCATCACCTCTAGTCCATCTAACTATAGCTCGATGTCTCCCCACTTTCTCTCAAGTGGCACATGAGCACTCATGGCATAGTCATCATTAGTCTCCACTTCTTTCTCCACCCTCACTCGCGTTGCCTTGATCTCAGAAGCCTGTCCCTTGCTTTTCTTCCTTGGACACTAGTTCTCATAGTGACCCAATTGCCCACAATGGAAGCACTTGACCTTGGAGAGGTCCTTCTTCTTCTATTTCCCCTGCTTTCCCACAGATGCTATAGTAGCATCCTCCTCTTCCTTCTTCTTGATTCTGACCCCTTGACCGCTACTCCCTGTCTTGATTAGCTGTCTAATCTCTTCTTGTCAAAGATCCTCCCACAATTCCTCCCAATATAGAAGGTTAAACCTACCTAGTAAGATCTGGACAAATACCTCCCAATCCTCTAAGACTACATTCAGTGCAGTCCTCACCAACATCTCCTCATCTAGCATGGCCCCTATGGAAGTCAGTTGATCCTGGATCTTTGTCAATCAAATAAGGAAGATATCTATTTTCTTGCCCCTTCACATCTACTATGACTGCAAATAATTTTCAAGTAACATCTTCCTCTACACAAAATTATTTTGATACAACTTCTTCAGGGCATCCCACATCTCATTTGTTGTGCCCTTCTTCGCAATATGTGGTAATGATTCACTTAGCCTTGGCCATTGCTTCTTCGTACTTCTCATTTTTAGTTGGGTCAGTTAGGATCACTATCATTTTCAAGGTAAACTGCTTAATGTGATACCTATCTAGAATGGACATGATCCTAGCCTTCCAAACTATGAAGTTGGAAGCTTCATCAAATATATCTTGATCTTGCAACCCATTCACTGCCATTTTGGTGCTCCTCTTTCAACTCTTTCAAGTCTCTCTACTTCCCTCCTAGAAGTTCTCTGATCAACTCCTACTGAGTTTCTCAACATCCCATCTGGAAGTTCTCAGTTTCACCCCCTCTGAGCCTCGATTTCCCTTCTAGAAACCCCTCTGCCAATGTCAAGATGCCCCACTCTAATCATTTGTGTAACTACGCCACTGATCTAGATTTCTTGGCTAGAAATCCTTGACAGCAACTCCCTCCTCCTTAGTCTTTCCCTATTAGATATTGTTCTTACCACAGTACCCCACCAGCTTCACTCCACAACTTACCCATAGCCTCCTATGCCTCAACAATCTGAAGGTCTGAGCCTCTAGGCTTTGCACAATCCTGACTTCGACAAACTCTACACCTCCTAGCCACAACATCTATCCTTCCTAACTGAGAAATATGACTGGGCACTTCGTAGGCCATGTCTTCTCCTCTATGCCTCAATTCTGATCCTCCTCCTGGCTTGAACGGATGACACGGGCTCTTTACATCACCCCTTCCTTGCTGCTCTTTTCTAGGAACAACTTTTGTCACTCGAGACAGTTGTTTCTATTCCTTTTGCTCTACTCGGCTAATGCCTTCAGTTATCCTATGATATGCAACCATGCTCTGATACCATGTTGGAATTTCTAAGTTTAACCCCTTAGAAATTATTCCTGTACTATCTAATTTATTTCTTCCAACTTTTTCATTAACTTAAAAAGTTATTTACCATGTAAATACTGAAAATAAATACAAGTGCAATATCAACACATAGAGATCATCAAATGAAAGTAAATAAAAACACAAGTGACACCATTGTTTTTGGATTAATGTCCCCGGAAAAACCCAATGCGGGAAAAATGGTGCAGCTATTCAGAGGGTTTTATTATTATGCAGTTTCAGAATACAAACTAGGTGCCAGAAATGGCTCACCCAATAGAGAATGCCCTCGAAAATAGTACCTCTCAGCTGGAGACAGATTTTCCAGCTAAATCACCAAATGAATGATCCCACAGCAAGAATTCATCTTCTGCTTCTCTGCGTCACTCTGATAGGGACTGTGTCACCCTATCCATCTCTTCAGCTCCCATTCTGTCCCACAAAAAATCTCTCAACACTGCTTCTAGGCCCTGCGTCAGCCTCCCTTGCCCAGCATCAGCCTCTCTGGCCTAGTGTTAGCCTCTCTAGCTCTACATCAGTCTCTAGAGCCTCTGCATCTCACACTAGGACTCTCTAGCCCTGCACAACTCTTGGCTACCTCTGTGTGGCCTCTGGCTACCTCTACGTGGCCTCTAGCTAGCTTTGCATCAACCTTTCCTGGCTTTTGCGTTGATCCTCCTGGTACTAACTCTGCTTCTCTACTATGTATTCATTGCCCCTAAGCTGCAACTCAAATCACTCACTCAATTTCCTCAACAAACCTTGCCCCAAAAAATCAAGTTTTTGATCTCTTTCAGTGTATTCTCCAACTAACCCTCAAGCCTCCTCTTATAATTTTATTGTTAGTCCATCAACAGTCAAGATTAAATCTCTAATCAATGGCTAATATTAGATTTGGCTTGATCCATGACTTTTGGACCCTTCTAACACAATTTTATATTAATACCTATTAATATTTTATTTTTCCTAAGTTTAGAGTTAAGAACTCCATTAAAAATATCAATTATTTTAATATCTCCCAAACTCTTTAGAATCTACCCAAACCATTTCCGGGTCTTGGGGATCTCATGTGCTATAGCCTCTCCACCCATTTTAGTGGCTATATCACATCCGATGCTACCCCAAATCAACACATGTTTCCAAATTGGCACACAACTTGTGTTGCCACAGTGTTTGGAGAACCTGTCGGATGTGTGGAGATGCTCTTCCCAAATTTGGCTGAAGATCGATATGTCATCCAAGTATACCACTAAAAATGAGTTGGTGAATGGCTGCAAGAGTTTTAGGTGGAAAATCCCCTCTGGGTCAAAAATACGAGGGAGTAAAGGTTCGACCAATTCAAGCCCTAACTCCTTATATCCTGACATTGTTGGGGACATGCAAAGAAAAACAGAGAAAGATAAAAATGCTTTGATACCATTGAGATAAATGTAAACATGAACACAAAAAATTACAGATATAACCATAAATACATATATGCAGCATAAATAACACTTCATTTCATTAATATCAAACACTGAAGTATGCTTCCAAACATAATGGAAATAAGACTAGCTCGGACAATGGTAGCTTATATTTGAGAAGAGATGTGGTGGATACATGCCTCTAAACTATGTTACAATGAGTCTCAAAGCCTATTTATTATTTATAAACAATGGAAAACCCTAAACATCCAAAAATATAACCCTAGGAGATGAACCGCCAAACTATGTTGCCCGTTTGGGTAAATTGGTACTACAACTTCCCGGGGTCGTAACTTTGGCAGACGATCTTCGTTTGACATGTACAATACCTTGTTAGAAATATCTATCCAAGGAATACAACTTTCTAGAGGCCAACATCAATCCCCCAACCCATTTTGCCCCCATTTTCCCAAGAAACTTTGTTTAGGGCCTCAAAATGGCTCCATAAGTTCAGGACATGAAAACTTGCCAAAACTAGTAAATTATACTAGAAATAAGGAAACTAAAAAATGGGTTTATTTCTACTGAAGAGGCTTCTAATTCCTTTTTGTTTTGTTCATTGCATATATATACCATTGATCATATTCCTTTTATTTTCTTTCCAAACCCTTCTTCTTATTTGCATCCTGCACTCGTTTCTTAAGCCTGCTAATCTCTTCAAAGGCTACATCAAGTTCATGTTGCTTTTGATCAACTCCTTTATTCAGTGTGTGATTTTTTGTCTTTGCATTCTTCCATTTTGAGTTTTCTAACTTTCTGGCTTCTTCCAACTGTACTCTAACACTACTTTGATTTTCTAAAATTCTTCATTTTTCTTTAAGCTAACAAAAATACTAACAAGTCCATAGATTTTTGAAGGTCTTTAAGCTATACAAAGGAATTGCCTCAGCTAGCTAGGAAGAAATATATATGGAACACATTATATATGGAACACAATATATAGGAACAAATATATATGGAACACAAAAATAGATAGTTGGAATAAATGCTTTTATTAACACAAATGGTGCAATGAAATAAATACAATATATAAATGGTTGCAATCAATTGCCAAGCACCAACTTGGACTTTTGTGAGGCTCCAACCTCCAGATCACCAACTTTTTTTTGCCAAGGCAATAGTTCTGCACTTAGGAGCACCAACTCCCAAGGATTCCAATCCTTTCAGTTCTGAGGCTCCAACCCCGTGGGCTCCAACCCAAACTTGGTATAAATTGTTTTGTTATAGTTCTCTCCTCCCAAGCCTGCTAAGCTTCTGCTTCACTCCTATTCTCTTACTTCTCCTACCTCTCCTAACTCTGCCTAAACTTCGACTTCCTCTCACTTTGATTATCTACACACACTTCTTTCCTTGTTTTTTCCTATTTTATGTATTTTTGATACCTCTGAATGTTTGTTTCCGCTTTCCATTGGCTCTTTGGCTTCTTCAATGCTCACTTCAGCTTCCTCTATGTTGGTTTGTCCTTTGGCTTCCCTCTTCTTCATTGCTTTAACTTTTTGGTTTCCTCTACGCTAGCTTACCCTTCGGCTTCCTAGCTTTTCGGTCACTGTAGCTTCCTCTGTCTCTTCATGCTCACTGTTGCGTGTTAAAACTGTAACAGAGCCCCTTTTTATTTTAATGATAATAGGCATACACAGAGACTGTACCAATCAGGACAGACCCACATGCCACATCCCAATCACAATCACAATCGGCTTTCGTTCAGGCCTCCTAAACTATCGGGAGCATTTCTTATGCATTTTGGCCTTCAAACCCCGCGCAATACAGATATTCAAATACATAGGAATATATGAAAAACAATCGGCCTAAACGGCAAAGTCAGACTTCAAATTTATTACATCTGCATCTATGCCTGCATTGGGTCCGTAGTGTAATCGCAATCGGTAGTCGCAACTTATCCCGGTCCTATATAAGTTGGGCCCATAACATCGTCGATGGTCAATGGCCCTTCTGGATGCAATATAATATTGAGTTGTGTTACAATCAGACCATCGGGTCCGCAGCATATATCACAATCTGCTCCTTAGTATTGATATATTCCAAGATGATGTTTTGTTCAGCTACTTGTTCACGAAGGAAATGATACTTGATTGGTATATGTTTGGTCTTTGAGTGCATCACTGGATTTTTGTTGAGACTGATAACACTTATGTTATCACAATAGATGGTAATTGGTTGATCTGTGCCTATGTTGACATCTTTTAGAGCTTCCTTCATCCATAGTATTTGAGTACGACAGTCTGCTATAGCTATATACGCGGCT
The DNA here is from genome assembly GCA_000404065.3 of Pinus taeda. Lineage (NCBI taxonomy): Eukaryota > Viridiplantae > Streptophyta > Pinopsida > Pinales > Pinaceae > Pinus > Pinus taeda. The sequence continues at coordinate 30,045 of APFE030951764.1, read as the reverse complement.
TCAGTTGTGGATAATGATATGGATGTCTATTTTTTGTTGAGCCAAGATACTAAACAGTCTCCTAGAAAGAATGCATCTCCACTAGTACTTTTATGATCATCTACACTTCTGGCCCAATCAACATCAGTGTATGTATTTACAGTGAGTGTTGATCTCTTAGGGTACCAAAGACCGAAATCAGGAGTTCCATTTACATATCTGAGAATTATTTTTACAGCTAACAAATGGGATTGTTTAGGAGCATATTGAAATCTTCCCACCATTCCTACTGCCTGCATTATGTCAGGTCTTGTAGTAGTTAAGTACAGAAGGGCTCCAATTATTAACCTGTAATGAGTTGCATCTACTGGAGGGGAGTCATCATTTTTGCTCAATTTGCAATTTGTGGTCATAGGTGTGCTCATGGGTGCACAGTCTTCCGTTCAATATCTTTTAAGCATGTATTTAAGATATTTGGCTTGAGATATAAACAATCCTGCTCTAGTTTGAGATACTTGTAGTCCAAGGAAGTGAGATAACTCTCATATCATTGACATCTCGAATTCTCTTGACATGTTTTGAGAAAATTCATGGCTCATTTCATATTTATTGCTAGCAAAATTCAGATCATCAACATAAACAAGCATGACTAGTAACTTACCTTCATCCATCTTTATGTAGAGATTACTTCCTGCCACTCCCTTCTTGAAGTCTTTTTGTTGTAGATAGTGATCCAATCTTGTATGAGGTGGTTCCTTTTCCTCTTCTTCTTCTTCCTAATCTATTTCTTCTTCTTTAGGTTCTTCTTCTTCAATGAGAGGATCATCTTCATGTTCTTCAATTTCTTTTTCTGAAAGGTCTTCATCAATCCTTACAGCAATGCTTTCTACTATTTTCCTTAGTTGAAAATTGTATTACTTGTAGGCTTTGCTCCGTGTAGAGTATCCAAGGAATATCCCTTCATTAGCCTAAGAATCAAACTTTTCAGGTGAGCCATCATTGATTTTTATGAAGGACTTGCTTCCAAATATCTTGAAGTACTCTATTGAAGCAAGTCTTCCTTTCCATAATTCATTAGGATTTTTTTCACAATTTAGTCTTAATTGAGTTCGATTCAAGGTATAGACAATTGTCTTGACCGCTTCTCTCCAGAATTTTGGCTGTAAGTCTACTACTAATAACATTCTTCTTGCCATTTCTTGAACTGTTCGATTTCTTCTTTCAAATACCTCATTTTGTTAGGGTGTTCTAGCCGTAGAGAATTCTCTTTTAATTCCATGTATATTACAGAACTCATTAAATTCTTTTGATGTGAATCTTCCCCCTCTATCTGTTCTGAGGCACTTAATTTTTGAGTCCTTTTCATTTTCTACAAGAGCTTTTAGATTCTTAAAACACTCAAATGTTTCAGATTGATATTTTATCAAATATATCCACATCATTCTTGTATAGTCATCAACAAATAAAACAAAGTACCTTTTTCCTTGGAGTGCCTGATTTCTAGTTGGTCCACATAAATCAGCATGGATGATCTCCAAGGGCTTTGATGTAGAGAGCTCCTTGGTCTTGTGGCTGGTTCTAGTTTTCCATCCATGTTGACATGGACCACATACTCCTTGGTTTGGTTTGAATAGCCTTAGGATGTCTCGTACAGCTTTAATCTTGCTGATATTGATCAGATTTTCGAAGCTTGTATGTCCAAGTTGATTGTGCCACAACCAACTTTCATCCGTCTGACTTAGGTAGCATTCATTTTCTTGAATCTTATTTAGAATGTAAATGTTGTCTGGTGTTCTAACCCCTTTCACCACAAGTTCCCCTGAGGAAGAGTTCCTTCTTTTACAGTCTTTGGTGCTAAAGACAACATTATGTCCTTGATCACAGATTTGGCTAACACTCAGGAGGTTGTGTTTGAGCTCTTCTATTAGCAGAGCATATTGAGCTTTTCCTTTTCCATTAATAATAGTAATATTTCCTTTTCCCGCAATTCTGGCAGATCCACTTCCATATGACACATTTCCTTCCTTTTTTCTCAATGATACAAACTTCCTTTTGTCCCTTGTCATGTGTCTAGAGCACCCACTATCCACAAACCAATGATTTTCATTATTTTGAGCATATAGAGACAAGCCACATTTATCCATGTTAGGATTCTCACTACTTGCTTTTCCTCTTTTGAGTGGGCAGTTTTATTCATAGCGTTCATTATTGTAGCATAATGAGCAAATCAAATCAAATTTGGTCAAGGGATCAAACGAATTGACGGTTTTGATTTTACCTTGCCTTTTGGGGCCATATGGTTTGATTATTTGATCCTTTAGCTTTATTTTTCACTCTTGCGAGCCATGTAATGTTTGTCTTGATGACCAAAGTTTTTACAATGAAAACAATGTCCAAGAAAGATAGTTTTGTACCTATTGTAGTAGCCACGATTTGAGTCAATTTCCTTCCTTGGAATTACTCCCACTTCATTCTTTGGATTTGAGATGGGCCTTTGATAGAATATTGGTTTGTATTTGTTGTAATATCCATGATTCAAATCAACATTATTCTTTGGATTTATTCTCTCTTCCTTCTTTGGATCTAGGATGTGCCTTTGATGACATACTTTTTCTTCTTTTGGGTTGCTGGAAAGTGCATCGGCATTGCTTTTCGCACTATTCTTAGTGCTTGATGATTCTCCTTTAAAACCTATTCCAGACTTGTCATATTGAGGTTTTTGATTTTTTAGGATAGTCTCAAGTATTTGAGAGCCTTTCCAACATTTTTTGACTTGCTCCAATTCCTTCCTTAGAGATACTATTTCAGATTCACGTTCTTCGCAAGTCTCTTCTTTTTCTTTTAGCTTTGTTTCCAAGAGATCTTCTCTTCTTCTTGTTTCCTCATTTTCTACCTTGAGAGAAATTATTTAATTCCATAATTTCTCATTTTGTTCAATGGCACTTATTAACAGTTCATCTACATTTCCTTCTAGCCCTGAGTCATCATCATTTGTGATTGCCCTGAATAACGTTTCTTGGCTTTCATCATGGTCACTTTACTCAGCTGATTTATTTTTAATGACTTCAAATTCATCCTCATCAGACTCATCTTTCTTAGAGAAGAAGTTCTTCTTGTTGAAACCTTTCTTCTTGTATACCATTCCTTTAGAATTTCCTTCATCATCCCTATCATGTTTATGAGGACATTTTGCAGCATAATTACCTATTTTTCCACATTTGAAATAGATAAGAGGGTACTTACCTTTTAGCTTAGATCCTTTCTTCAACTTTCACACAAATTGAGCTAATTCAGATTCCACATCGGATCCATCACTACAGCCATTTCTTTCTTTCCCCTTCTTTGATTTTGAAGCCTTGAATGTTGCATCTTTGGATCTTGGGCCACCTTTTCTCATCTCATAGGAAGTGAGGATTCCATGGACTTCATCCATCATGAGAGTATCTAGATCCTTTATTTCTTCTATAGCACTTATTTTGGAGTCAAATCTATCTGGAAGAGATCTTAATACCTTTTGAACAATGGTGCTTTCTTCAATTTTTTCGCCCAATCCTTTAAGAGAGTTGACCACTTCAGCTACTCGGAGAAAGTATGCTGCAATTTCTTCTTCATCTTCCATTTTTATGCTTTCAAACTACCTTCTATGAGTTTGAAGCTTTCCTTTCTTTACTTTTGAGTCCCCATCGTATAAGCTAATTAGCTTATCCCACATTTCTTTGGCAGAGTTGCAGTTCATGACTTTTGTAAACTTAGAATCAGTGATTCCACTAGTGATGGAGTTTAAGGCTTTTGCATTTGCAATGTAGGCTTTCCTCTCATCTTGATCTATTGGAAGAGTGGAAGGAATTGGATACTCATTTAGAGCTGAATGCCAGACTTCAGGTCCAAGGGACATTAAGTAGTAGGTCATTCTCTTTTTCCAGAAACCAAAATTAGTGCCATCGAACAGAGGAGGTCTTCCTTATGCTTTGTGATTTTTCGTCATGGTTGTGAATCCTTCGTCAAGATTTTAGGCTAATATGAAGAAGCATGCTCTAATACCAAATAATCCTTGGGGGGTTGGGGGGGGCTGAATTAGTATTCCTTTTTAATTGTTCTTTTTATCACCAAAACGTATATATATGGAACACAAAAATAAATAGCAGGAATAAATTCTTTTATTAACACAAATAGTGTAATGAAATAAATACAATATATAAATGGTTGCAATCAGTTGCCAAGCACCAACTTGGACTTTTGTGAGGCTCCAACCTCCAGAGCACCAACTCTGTTTTTCCAAAGTTTTTCACTTAGGAGCACCAACTCCCAAGGATTCCAATCCTTTTAGTTCTAAGGTTCCAACCCCGTGGGCTCTAACCCAAACCTGGTATAAATTGTTTTGTTGTAGTTCTCTGCTCCCAAGCTTGCTAAACTTTTTCTTCACTACTATTCTCCTGCTTCTCCTGCCTCTCCAGCCTCTACTTGAACTTCAGCTTCCTCTCACTCTGATTATCTGCACACACTCCTTCCCTTTTTTTTCTTGTTTTATGTATTCCTGATGCCTCTAACTATTTGTTTCCACTTTCCACTGGCTCTTCGGCTTCTTCAATGCTCGCTTTAGCTTCCTCTACGTTAGCTTTTCCTTTGGCTTCCCTCTTCTTCATTTCTTTGACTTTTCGGTTTCCTCTACGCTGGCTTACCCTTCGGCTTCCTGGCTTTTCGATCACTGTAGCTTCCTCTGTCTCTTTGTGCTCACTGATGTGCGTTAAAACTATAATAGAGCCCCTTTTTCTTTTAATGATAATAGGCATACACAAGACTTCATTATTTAATGGAGAGACTATAATAATCAGGATAGACCCACATGCCACATCTTAATCGCAATCGCAATCGGCTTTCGTTCAAGCCTCCTTAACTATCAGGAGCGTTTCTTATGCATTTTGGCCTTCAAACCCTGCGCAATACAAATATTCAAATACATAGGAATATATGAAAAACAACCGGCTGAAACATTAAAGGCGGACTTCAAATTTATTACACCCACATCTATACCTACATCGAGTCCGTAGTGTAATCACAATTGGCAGTCGCAGCTTATCATGGTCCTGTATAAGTTGGGCCCATAACATCGCTGATGGCCGATGGCCCTTCTGGGCGTGATATAATATTGATTTGTGTTACAATCAGACCATTAGGTCTGCAACATATATCGCAATCGGCGCTTTTGAAGTGGAAAGGCCTTAAGCACTTGCGATATGTCGAATGCAACCTAACAATAGACCAAACTGCATAGTTGCATTGGGTCCGCAACATTCATCACAATCGGTGCTTGCAGGAGTGACATCCCTTTGGGTATTGTGATATGAGAGTACCAATAGGGTGGATGCGATATAACATTAAGTCATATTGCAACGTCTTAGTGGGTCTGCATTCTTTATCGCAATTATTTAATATATATGTATATATGTTGCAAATTTTGCAAGTTTTAATGTGCCAAGTCTTAGAGCCCAAAAATATGAAATACACTTTAAAGCATGCTTCGGAACACTTTGGCGGATTTCACCTGTTTATACACCTGAACATATATGTGTTGTCAGGTTTGCACATATACATTGCTGTCGGGAGTTTGGGGTGATACATATTTATCTACTTCGATAGTGTATTCCTAAATATGCGCTCTTTTTCGCCTCCAATAGTGTATTTGCATATATATAAGTTTTTCTACCTCCAATAATGTATATAGCCTATATATATGTGTTTGTGCCTCTGATAGTGTATTTGGCCTATATATATGTGTTTGCGCCTTCGATAGTGTATTTGCATGCATATACACTATATTGCTCCCGATAGCTCCCAATAGTGTATTCTTTGGCATTCTTTGCCATACTTTGCTCCGATAGTGTATTTGCATGCACATACACTATATTGCTCCCAATAGCTCCCGATAGAGTATTCTTTGGCATTCATTGATCTAATAGCTCTGTTTGCTTCCTCTGATGGCTTCGTTTTGCTCCTCCGATGGCTCCTGTTTTCTTCCTCTAGCTTGTCAAATATTTCCATATTGACATCAATGACAATCTATGTCAACAGCATGTAACTCATGCTGTTAAAAATATATCCCTAAAATCTAGGGATGATTTTTCACTTTTTTCTCTTTTCCTTTTTAGGAAAAGTTGGCTGGCATGCAAAAAAGGATTGCATAGTTCTGGACGGAACTGGAGAACTATCAGCACATGCAACGAACAGTTAATGAGGGATATCTTCTGCAATGTTTCTAGACTGAGGGGCCTTGGCTGACTAGCCATCTACGTGCAATTTTCCAGAGGAGTGATGCTGGAATGCACTACGCATTTCCGGAGGGCAATGCAGTGATCTAGATTTAAACAGGAACACAACAAATTACATATATAACCATAAATACAAATATGCAGTAGAAATAACACTTCATTTCATTAATATCAAATATTGAAATATGCTTACAATAGAATGGAAATAAGACTAGCTCGAGCGATAGTAGCTTATCTCTGAGAAGAGATGTGGCAGTTATATGCCTTTGCACTGTGTTACAATGAGTCTCAAAGGCCTATTTATTGTTGAGAAACCGTGGAAAGCCCTAAACATCCAAAAACCTAACCCTAGGAGATGAAACAACAAACTATGGACCTCGTTTGGGTAAATTAGTACATCAACTTCCCGGGGTCGTAACTTTGGCATACGGTCTGTATTTGATGCGCACAATACCTCATTAGAAATATCTATCTAAGGACTAACTTTTGAGTGAAAAACATTAGTATATGACCCATGTTTCTCTTTGTTTTCCCAAAAAAACATCGTTTAAGGCCTCAAAACGGCTCTGAAAGTTCAAGACCTAAAAACTGCCAAAAATAGTAAATTGTGCTACAAATAAGGAAACTGAAAAACTGAAAGAAACAATGGTGGGGGTCCAAGTGGAATAGGCAGTTGGCCACCAATATCTGCCTGGATCATTCCTCCCCCCTTAGGAAGCAATGGTCCCCATTACGTTGAGTTCCTCCATGAGATGAGGAATCTTCTAATGAACTTGGTCCATAGTGAGCCACTTGCCCTAGCGAAGGAGTTGGCCTAATTTGACAATTCGATATAGTTCCATCTTTTTTCTTTGAGTGTTCTTGATTTGCATATCCATGATCCAATTAGTTGTGGCTTGTTCCATGCAATCTGGATTTAACTCTGTAGGTGTGAGTTGTTCTACAATGTCAGATGTGTCTAACAATGGTGGGAAGTATGGTCGAAGGTGATCCACATTGAACACTAGGTGCAAGCCAAGGAATGGGAGAATGTTGAGCTCAAATGAATTGTCTCCCACAGCCTTGGTAATGGTTTAAGGACCATATCGGAGTGGTATGAGCTTTTGATAAGCTCCGATAAGGCGATCCTTTTGCAAATGCAACCAGACTTTGTCACCCACCTGAGACTTGTGTGGCACTCGATGTTGATCATGTCATTGCTTGTACTTGGCATTTTATTTCTCCAAAATTTCATGGACGTACTGGAAGATATGTTGGATGTGCTCAATGAAATTTTTTCCTTATCGGTTTCAAATTGGACATGAGCCGAATCTGCATGAGTAGCTGCAAATGGCATGGCCACATCAATGGGACATAGTGGTTGGAATCCCAAGCCCACCTAAAAAGGGTTGTGGCCAGTCAAGCTGTGGAGAGCCTGATTATAGTTATGCTAGGCATAGGGGAGGCTCTCATCCCATGTGTGTGGATGCTTTGAGTTGTACATGCGCAGAATGTGTATGATCATCCTATTGACGACCTCTATCTGGCCATCAGTTTAGGGATGGAAAGCTATGGACTTAGTGAGCTTGGTGTCCAGCATCGACCAAAGACTGGACCAAAATTTACTAAGGAACCTATTGTCCTGATATGAGATGATAGACTTTGGGATCCCAAAGTGTACCCACACTCGTTCAAAGAATATTTTAGTAGTGGCTTCTGTTGTGATATTTTTCTTGCAAGCCACCATAATGGCCATCTTCAAGAATCTGTCAATGACAACAAAAACATAGTCATTTCCATGCTTAGTATAAGGAAGGCCCAACATGTAGTCCATGGAGATGGATTCCCAAGGTCAACTAGGGGTATGCAGTAGAGTATAAAGGCCTTTCTTCTTGATGAATGATTTGGCAATGGCATAGGCAATGAAAGATCTAATGTACTTCCCGACATCATGTCAAAGATTCGGCCAATAGAAATACTTCTACAATACTGCCACCATTTTCTCAACCTCAAAATCCCCAGCAACCCAACTGTAGTGTTCTTCCCAAATCATTTTGGCATGCTTACTTGAAGGAACACAAAGGTGTCTCGGGTGGAATAATAGGGCATCCTAGAGGTGAAAATCTAGAACTTTCTGACCCTCCTAGAGCATTTGGTATGTGTGGAAAAATTCAGGGTCTCTTTTATAGAGAAGTGGCCAATCAAAAGTATCGTGCCCATAAGAGTTGAGCACGGTTGTTAACACAATGATCGGTGGTCAGCTGAGGTAATCTAAAACATTATTGGTGTTTCCCTTCTTATACTTGATATTAAAATGGAATTGTTGCAGGTATGTGGACCACTTCTAATGGCGATAATTCTACAAATTCCATTGCGTTTGTATGAACTGTAGGGGCTGGTGGTCTATGTGGATGATCATTTCCTTCCCCAAAATGTAATGCTTCCATTGGCAGTAGGCCTGCACATTGGAATACATATCTTTATCATAAGTAAGATACTTATGTACTGTATCTGAAAGTGTCTCACTATGATATGCCATTGAATGCCCCTATTGAGTAAGGACTGCCCCAATAGCATAGTCAGAGGCATCTGTCTCCATCTCAAATGGTTGTTGCAAGTCTATTAATGTGAGAACTGGTGCAGAGCAGAGGCGATGTTTCAACTCTGTGAATGCCTTTTGTTGAGATTTAGACCAAAATAATTTTTATTTCGCTCCTCCCTTGGTGACTTGACTCAAGGGCCAAGTGATATGAGAGAATCCCAACACAAACCTGCGGTAGAAATTGGCAAGACCCAGAAAGCTGCGGAGCTTTGTGAGAGTGGTTGGGGTTGGCCAATCTCGAATGACTAGGATTTTGGCTAGATCCACATGCACCACCTGTTCATCAATAATGTATCCTAGATACTGACCTGTGTCATGCCAAAAGTTAATTTCTCCAAATTATTACATAGCTTGTGTTGCCGCAGAGTTTGGAGAACCTGTCAGATGTGGTGGAGGTGCTCTTCCCAACTTAGGTTGAAGATCAGGATGTCATCCAAGTATACCACTACAAATGAGTTGGTGAATGGCCGCAAGATGTTATCCATCAGCGTCATGAAGGTTGCAAGAGAATTCATCAACCTGAAAGGAATAACCAACCATTCAAAAAGGCCCTCTTTGGCTTTGAAGGTAGTCTTCCACACATCGGAGGGTTCGACTGGCACCTGGTGATATCCTGATTTCAAATCGATCTTGTTGAAATATTTTTCCCACTTTAGTTGGTCCAGAAGGTCATCAATCTGTGGGATCAGGTACCTATTCTGAACAATGATCTTATTCAATGCCCGATAGTCAATACAGAGTCTCCAAGTCCCATCCTTCTTTTGTACCAACATGAACGAGCTCCCATAGGGTGATGAACTCGACCAGATATGACCTTTCTGCATCAGCTCCTGAATCTACCTCTTAATTTAGTCGTTCTCTAGAATGGAGCACCGATATATTGTTCCATTGGGAAACGGCACACCTGGGGTCAAATCGATGGAGTGCTTGACCTGACAGTGCAAAGGCACCCCCATGGGGGAGGTGAATATGTCCTCATACTCCTCCACGACCTTGTCCATCTATTGTTGTCGTGTGGAGGGGCCATGTCTAGAAGTTGTGGCCATCGTCTTCTTCTTTCCCTAAGGTCGTATCATTAGGAAAACAAATTTTTCGGTTTTGAAAATGAGCTTACTACATTGTTTTGCAGTAACCAAAGAGATGGCGATAGGCAATGCTACCTTTGGTATCCTGTACAACTTATTTCCCGAAGTAACAATAACAGCATGAAGCCTTGACTCATACAAAACACATCACTTCCATCAGTATGGTTGGCCTAATAATACATCACAAACATCAAGGGGATCAATGCCACATAATACCTCATCCGTGAAGGGCTTCATGTTGTATGGAAGGCAGCACTACTGGCTCACACGAAGATCTCGTCCTTGGTGAAGCCACCCGATGGTGTACTGTTGTGGATGTGTTGTGGTTGGTAAGCCCAGTCACTTCATGACCTCTGATGAAATGAAGTTCTTTTAGCTCTTGCTGTCGATAATGAACTATAGCGGGAACCCTTTACCCACATCTAGGAGTGGAAGAGATGCTCCTCCTCCTATGGATCTTCGGGTTCCTCCTTCTGGATCTTTGTGGTGGAAACAGTGGCACTAGGCTCCACATTGATAATTTACTTCCCTTTGCCATTCCCCTTATCAGGTTCTAACTCAGAGTCGGAACATGCATCTCGTTTTGAAGCCTTTAGCTTAGCCACCAATGATTGCTTGGCCTGACACTCACTTGTGTTGTGAGTGGAGCTCTTATGGAACTCACACCACTTTCCCATGTCCTTCTTTAGCTTTGCAATGTTGTTGTTTACTTGCAGCTTTGGTGGGTTTTCCTAGGCCGCCCTGCCTTGGATTTGTCCTTTTTTCTACAATTTGGGGCCACCTTTCCCATGCTTCAGATTCATAGATCCAAAGTCTCACTTCTTCTGTTTAAACTTTTGATCAATCTTGATAGCATATCGAGATGTCGTGCCGAGTGAAGAGATTTCTAGGAACTCCATCTCATCCTAGATATACCTATGTAGGCAGTCACGGTACTTGAGAACCAAATGCTTCTCAGAATCCTTGATACCCAACTTCGTGTGAAGGGTATGAAAAACATTGGTAAACTCTGGTACATCTTGGGCCCTCCCTTGTTGTAGTGTTGTCCACTTGATGTATTTATCCTCATAGCTCCCGATAGGGTAGTACCACTCCTTGATGGCATCCTGGAATGAGTTCCAAGTGGATGCAGCTGAAAACAATGAGTTTGGACTTTCATCCTTCTGCTCATAGTAGGTTTCCCATCAGTCCTTGACGTGTGGGGCTGCTTTGAGAAGTGTGAAAGTGATATTTTCCTAACTGAAAAAATCATGAGTGGAAATATATCCTTCTAGCAGATTTAACCATTTATCTACAACGTCTACATCTACCTGACCCTCAAATATGGGAATGTCAAAGTTAACTTGTACCTTAAAGGGTGTGGCACTTCCAGAGTAGCTATCGTAAGTAGATGTGTCGCCCTTGGGTAGCCACTAAAGGATCTGGGCAAAGATGTCCATCATCACATTCCTTTGTCATTTGAGGGCTTCTTCGAGCAAGATTTTTATAGGATCTCCTGCCCCCTTATCTTTCTTTTCATTCGTCATGGAAGGACGTCGGGATTTTTGAGGCTGGCCTTGCAAAGGTTCGACCAGTTCAAGCCCTAACTCCTTATATCCTGACCTCGTTGGGGACAAGCAAAGAAAAATAGAGAAAGAGCAGACCACTCTGATACCATTGATATAGATTTAAAAAAGAACACAACAAATTACAGATATAACCATAAATACAAAGATGTAGTAGAAATAACACTTCATTTCATTAATATCAAATACTGAAATATGCTCACAGATAGAATGGAAATAAGGCTAGCTCAGGCAATGGTAGCTTATCTCTGAGAAGAAATGTAGCACCTACATGCCTCTGAACTGTGTTACACTGAGGCTCAAAGGCCTATTTATTGTTGGGAAACAATGGAAAGCCCTAAACATCCAAAAACCTGACCCTAGGAGATGAAGCGCCAAACAATGGGCCCCGTTTTGGGTAAATTGGTACATCAACTTCCTTAGGTCGTAACTTTGGCATACGATCTCCATTTGATGCGCAAAATACCTCGTTAGAAATATCTATCTGAGGACTACAACTTTTGAGTGAGCTACATTAATCTGTGGCCCATATTGTTCCCGGTTTTCCCAAAAAATGTTTTTTATGGCCTCAAAATGGCTCTGGAAGTTCAAGACCCGAAAAACTACCAAAAATAGTAAATTGTGCTACAAATAAGGAAACTGAAAAACTGAAAGAAACAATGGTGGGTTCCAAGTCGAATAGATGGTTAGCCACCAATATCAACCTAGATCATGCATTTGGCCAATTTTTGTGCAATTCTAGAGAACAATACAACTAGTCTGGCTGCTCTTCACATTTCTAGAAGACATTACAGTTGGGTCAGTTTCTCCGCAATTCCTAGAGGCAATACAACTAGCTAAAACTATGAAATTTCCAGAGCAGTTTCAGCTTGCCTTCTCTACATAATTTCCAGATCAAGGTTGCCTAGCCTTCCCTGCACAATTTATGATTGCAGGGCAGTTACTGGGATACTCTATGCATTTCTGGGGAGGAAGACAAGTTTCTCTCCAAATTTGTCAATTTTGTCTGACAGCTGGTTGATTGGATGTGGACCAAGTGTTGGGTGTTTTTGTGGTTGAAATACAAGACAAGTGAGTTGTACACAAGCATTGAAATGACAGCTGAACTCAAATAAGTACAAGTACATAATTAGTGTAGGATAGTTGCGATGATTTCGAGGAGGAGGCTCCAAAATGAAGCGAAGGAAAATTTTGGAGGGTGGTTGTAGCCACTACAACAAATTCTAATAAAGCAGAATATATATATAGTATAAATATAATAATATAGTTGCCGATGAAGAATAGTTGTTACAATGGAGACCCTGGGCCACGAAAACTCATAAAAAATTAAAAAATAAAATGTGAAGTTTGTTATGAAACCAGCTTCAAGAAAGATAGAAGATAGATCAACGCCTTAGAATTCAGCCTCTTCAAGGGGGCAAGCCTCCTTTAATTAGCAATAAAGATTGAACAATTCTTGGATAGATTCAAATGAAAGACCTCCTCTCTATATATTAGAAGTCTAAGGGGCGGGTATATAACATAATCACGATGAGCCTACATAACAAATAATAATGTAAGGGCACAAATAATAACAATAGTGAGGCTTCTATGGGGCACAATAGTAACAATATGGGCACTGCATGGGTACATCAATATAATAAGTGGGTTGTACTAATAACAATAAGGGGTTACACTAGTAGTATAGAGGCCTAACGTGCCCCTCTCCTTCAATAAGTGTTGTCCTCAATGCTTTAGTAGTTCTTGATGCTTTTGTATAAAATTATTGTCCTCCCATGTGGAATCTTCAGTGGGTAAATTCTTCCACTTGATCAGATACTCTGAAATTGATCAATTTCATAGCTGTCGGGTTCTTGTTTCTATGACTGCTCCAGGTTCCAATATGGTTTTCCCTTCCTCTTCAATTTCTGGCAATATTGTTTGAATTGGGATCTTTTGCAACTTTGGAATAAGTGGCCATACTTCTTCGTCCTTCTTCCATTCATCCCTTTCTTTGTTTATCCAATCTGGTTGGATAATAGAAATAGCACAAAAAACTGCTTCCACATCCTCATCCTTGAAGAGTCTTCCCATTCGGTAAGGTCGCCATTTTTTAATTGCATGTAGTATTGCAAACATTTACTTCTCATAAATATCTTACTTGAGATGTAGCAGTAAAAATACCCAATCACCTACATCAAAACATTTTTCACTATGATGTTGATCTACCTGTTGTTTCGTTTGATTTTTCACCGAAGTGGCGTTATCCTTTAAAAGTTGGAAAACTTGTTGTTGATGCTTGATGTGATATTTCACTGTTTGAACCTTTTTCTTCTTGACATGTCCTTCTATCTCTAGAGTTTGAGGAGTGGTAATTTCTTCCAATCCTTTACAAGATATGGTCGGATTCATTTCTTGACGTTCGTTGTGATCTTTTACTTCTTGAACATTTTTCTTCTTGATATGTCCTTCTATCTTGATAGTTTGAGGAGTGGTAATTTCGACCAATGAATTACAACATATGGTTGGATTCATTTCTTCTTTCTCGATGTGATATTTCACTTCTTTCACCTTTTTCTTCTTGATATGTCCTTCTATCTTGAGAGTTTTAGGAGTGGTAATTCTTGCCAATGATTTACAAGATATGGTCTGATTCATTTCTTCTTTCTTTGGGTTGGGGTCCTGGCATATATCCTCTTCTTTTGATGTTTCTTGATCCTTTTCTTCCTCCTCTTCATATTCTATGTAAAATAATTTCTTCTCAGCACACTTATGACCTTTAGTGCATTTTCTATCACGATTGTAACAAAGCCTTTTTTTCTCTTTTTTCTTCCAATTGTTGTGGTGTTACTCTTGTAGGTTGTGGAAGGCTAGGAGTAACAACACTTCCATATTTATAGTTGTGAGGGGTATGCTTCCTGGTTTCCATAATTTTGCTTTCCACTATGTCACAAAGCCCTTTTACTCTTTCCAATTGTTGTGGTGTTGTTCTAAAGAAGGTGTTGCTCTTTGTATCCTCATAATGTGCTATCATTTCCTCTGTGAAAATTGACCACGTAACAAGTCTTTTACGAGAAAAAAGCCCTTTATACCATAGAAATTGATCTGGTTCTAAATATGAAGATGAAATACATAACTTTTGTAACAGTGGTACACCATGTAGATCAAAATATTGCTCCATCTGACGTATCCAATTTATCGGATCCTTGCCATCAAACTTCCTCATCTTGCTTTTTCTTGATTTTAGGAGCACGATATTGAAATGACTGTAATTCTGTACTTCCAGATCTTTAAGTTCTAAAATTGTGATCTGTAGTATCCCTCTGTGTCCTCTTTCCAATGCCACCATTCTGATCCAAATTGGATTCTCCAAGGAAGAGTTATGCCAAATCTCCCACAGTGACCTGATTATAGACTAATTCAATAGAGTGAACTTGTACGGCGTGCCACGGGTCTTGTTTTTGACCTTTGGCTCTGAAAATTATATACAAGAAACTATAGTCCGTCCTCTTTCTGTACCTTCTTACGAACTTTCAATCTTATGCTCAGAGAGAAAGTTATGAAGATTTTTCCTAGGTCACCTGTTTTAAATGTAATTCACGATTCTTCGAAAGGACCAACTTCCGCAGATCATATATCCGCACATATAGTGTGAAAAGCTCTAAAATTTGGACCTGATATTCAGCTCAATGTCTTCTCAAATGGGTTTTTTTTTTTACTTCTGAAACCTCGCAGAAACAAAGTTATGGCGAAAATTCGACGATGACCTATTTGGAGCAGCGAAACCCTAGAATCCAAAGCTCTGATACGAAATGTTATGAAACCAGCTTAAAAAAGATAGAAAAGATAGATCAACACCTTAGAATTCAGCCTCTTCGAGGGGGCAACCTCCCTTACATTACATAAATGAACAATTCTTGGATGATACAAATGAAAATACCTCCTTTCTATATATAGGAGTCTAAGGGGTCATAATGTAATCAAAGCCGACATACAATAATAATATAAGGGCACAATAATAACAATAGTGGGCTTCTATGGGGCACAATAGTGACAATATGGGCACTACATGGGTACATAAATATAATAAGGGGGTTGTACTAATAAGAATAAGGGGTTACACTAGTAGTATAGGAGCCTAACAGACACCACCATCAGAATGAACATACCACCACTCTCATGTTGAGTCACGACATGAGTCGTCTTGGCCACATCAATATTGTGGGCCATACAACTATAATCAATGTATTGTAACATGGAAGTCCAAGAGACCCACATACGAAGTTGAAGAGTCATGTCAGTTGAAGAGCCATGTAAGTCAAATAGTCATGAGGGAAGTCGAAGAGTCACAAGGGTCAAGTTCACCCTTGGCTATATATACCCCTCATTTGTACATGCAAAGGACTTTTCACCTTGGCTCCTCCCACATAGCCTTGAGAGTCTGTAGCCTTTTCTTTGAGAAGCGAGAAACGGTTCCAATGCCCCGCTATTGGGGTTAGTGATGTATGGTGTATGGATTTGTCTTGGAACTTGCGCTTAATTCAGAAGCCTGTTAACAAGCTAACACATTTTCACACATGTATTGTATTTGTTTGTAAGGCTATTCTTTGGACGCTTGTAATTCTTGTTGCTTTAACATGTATTAAGACAGTTGAACTATTTCAATTGTTTTAATGCATATGCTGTTGGAAATGTGTTGTAACATTTGTTAACATTGTCTCACCCATGTGGACTATTCCGTTAGACACTCGCCATATTCATTCTTGTAAACTTTTTATATCGACCATCGAACTCATGTGGATTGATCTGCTGGGTGTTGTACGTGCTATATATTCACTTTGTGTTTGTGACTGCCACATCCGAGTGGACTACTTCACTGGAATTTGCGCATGTCCTACTGTGTTGTGTGTCTCTAATTGAGTTGGGACTATTACCTTTCAATCTGAGACTCACTCTCACCCTCTCCCTCTGAAGTGAAAGAACTTATACACAAGTTACACTAAGCACTCACCAAGCACACGAATCTCCTTGTTTGGAGAATAAGTATACCACTCTCATGTGTTGACAAGAAAGAGGTAAGGCATATCTTTAAGATAATGGCAACCAGGCCATCATACCAGATGGGACTCCTACAAAAAATGGTGTGAGGTCTAGTTGGGACTTCATACTGGGGAGATCCCCTAAATGTTGGCATGTCCAACACCGTCAACATTTTTGGTGCTAGAAGGAGGGCTGCCAGTTGTTAATGGCTGAATTTCCTCTCACTCCCACTCATAAATCATCTGGTGAAGGCAATAATGCACACTCCCTCTCACATACACGCAACTCTGTAGTTGGTTACTCCTCACCTCCTAGACGTGAACACAAAATTTCATATTAGCACCTCTGCTCTGTCCGTCCCATCACTTGTTAGTTTTCCAAAGCAGTCAGACTATCCCAGGAATACAAGATATTCCATATGCATCAAAGAATTCAAACACCCCTCCCAGAGGAGTTGTTGTCTCATCAATGGAAGAAGCAGTTCTTGCGACTCTCGAAGGTCTGGCAGAAGATATTGAGAACAGAGAGGAACCTCTAGGATTCCAATAGGGAGAATAGAACACCCTCGTGATCTTGGGCTTAGGGTTTGGTATAGTAGATGAAGGGGAAGGAAACAGAGGATGTGGAGGCGGAGACAAACCAACAGACTCAGAGGTGGAACCATCCAATTCTGAATAAGAGGAGGATGAAGATGAAGAAGACATGGCTAACCAAAACTTGTAATGGATGACTCAAGGACCATTGGCTCTCCCAAGCGCTTTGCATAGGATTCCAAAGAGTTCGGAGAGGATGTTGAAAAGTATGACTCTGAAAGAACAATGAAGACAGAATACCACTTGGACAAATTCTACCTGCAACTACAGACACTCGAGGTAAGAAACGACGACATTGCATGTAGATTGTTTTCGTGTACCTTGGATGGCCGAGTAGTAGTACGGTATCAAAAACTTCTTTCCAATTCCATCCAGAAATGGGGTATATTCAAAATAATGTTTTTGGAAAATTTGCTGATGACAAGACCCCTGCCATGTTGCTCAAAGAGTTACGCAGTCTGAAGATGGAGTTGAAAGAGAAAGTGAAAGATTTTAACCAGAGTTTTTATCCATATTGAACAAGTTTGTAGCAAACAAAAAACCTCATGACTCCATCATTGTCGACTATTACACATCTACGTTGCCAACCAGTATTATGCAACTCGTCAAACGAGCTACGAAACCAACATTAATTGAAAATTACGAAGAAGAAATCGTTGTG
The DNA here is from genome assembly GCA_000404065.3 of Pinus taeda. Classification (NCBI taxonomy): domain Eukaryota; kingdom Viridiplantae; phylum Streptophyta; class Pinopsida; order Pinales; family Pinaceae; genus Pinus; species Pinus taeda. The sequence continues at coordinate 12,296 of APFE030951764.1, read as the reverse complement.
TAAAAGGAGCTGTGCGTGATTGGAGTCATCAAGGATGACGAACCAACAAATGACATTGAAACCCTTAATCGTCTTGTCAAGAACTTGAAAATAGAGATGTATGAGCTAAAGCAATTAATGGTTGAGACATATGCTAGTAGCCTACCTCTCAAATAGTGGAAGACGAGCATGTCATCAGGTAGCAACAACTTCCCGGATAAAACTATGTAGAGCTCTAGCTCAGTGGTTCTAGACAGAAATGTTTGCGAACCCCAAGTTTTTCTCATTCCATGAAAACTATCACCCAGAGGGGACTTGTCAGGAAAGGAAATGAGTTGCAGACTCGATGTGTGTCAGTATGAAAAACATGGTAAAAAATGCGCAGTTTCAAGCAAAAGATGAAGATGATGAGGAAGATGCTGCATCTGATGAGGCACCAAGCGTTGGATAGGTGATCAACATGTATCAATAGTCGCACAAAACACAGAAAACAAACACCAAGAAGCAACCCCAAAAGGAAAGTGGTCAATACAATCTCATAAGTCAAGGCACTCCCCCTACTATTGATGAAACTACTGATGAGGAAGGTTGATCCACCAGCTGTCCCAAAGTAGAAAGCTCAAAGAAAGCCTGGGAAGATAGATACAGACAAGAGTACATCCATAAGTAGTAAACTTCAAAACACTCTGCCAGATAGTACAAACACGAGTCTAAGCATGGACACCTCGGTGGGTTTACCCGCTCTTGACTAAAATATTGTTGAAGCTATGAAGAAAACTCATGCAAACATCTCTTTGTTCAAGTTAGCTAAGCTCAAGGGTCGTCGGGATATTCTAATGCATGCATTAGGGCAAACATCCACAAACAGGGCGGCCTCTACCAGCAAGAGAGCAAGAACCTCTCGAGGTTCACTCACAACTGTGCTCAACACACTCCAGATGGAAGAAGAAGACTTTGTTTTCCCTCCATTCTTGCTCTCATTTGAAATTTTTAACTACAATGTTCACAACTATTTGGTTGACTCTCATGCATCAGCTAAAGTCATGCCACTCTCCGTTGCCAAGAAGATCAATGTGTAATGGAGCAAGACATCTGTGTAGATCATCCAACTAGACTAAACATGTGTACCATCCATTGGTGAACTTCAGTATGTGATCATCTGATTATCTCATGATGACTGAGTTCACCAGTGCATCAACATTGTCATTGTGGACATATTGGAAGTGTATGGCTTACTTCTTAACAAATACTGGTCCAGCAAGTTGAAAGGTACCTTGCCATAGACTGGTCACATTTATGGCTTCCGTACCAAGGTAAAAGCAATCATATCCGGGTGTTATCTAAGAGATACATGAAACATAATGTCACTCCCATCAATGGTGAGAATGAACTGTTGGATTTCAAAGAAATCATGTTCAGAAACTGCCTCTTGGAAACACATCTGGGGCGTTATCTCACACAGCCAGCTCCATCCCCACCAAACACGCAGTTGGGTCTCCTTCCTTACTCAACTGATGGAAATGAGACATATATAGTACATTGTAACACTAGTAGTTGTTTCAGTTGTAGTACTAGAGCATCAAGCAGTTTGTGTACAAACAAGTTGTGGACCATTTATTTTGATGTATGAAAGACATAGGATGGCCCTGGAGTCAGGTGTGTCTTGATAGACCCAAATCATAGGAAACAATTGATCTCAAGCCGCTTGGAGTTTGAGTGCATGAATAACACTGTTGAATATGAAGCACTCGTATTAGGCTTGCACGAAACCACCAACTTCAATGTTGTTGTGCTCAAAGTGGTAGGTGATTCCAGAAATAGTGGTATGGAAGGTACGCAACACCATACATTGTTTGTCACCTCATCTCAAAATTTATCAACAATTTGTATGGCGGCTGATCTCTAACTTCCAAGATTTCAATATCATTGTTGTGCCAAGAATGCGTAATGTAGTTTCTAATGCCTTAGCTAACGTAGCTACTAGGATGACACCACTTAGGGATAGGTTTACTGTACAAATTTTCTATAAGATTTCTATCCCTGATAACATAATTAATTTGCATTTCTTTTACAATGATCAAAAGATACTACACTTCATGGCCAACACTGATGTCTTCAAGCATGCAGGGATTGATGAATATGAGCACGAGTAGTCTCTGCAATCCGGAGCTGATGACAAGAAAGGAAACCTCATCCCCAAGGGTGTGGTATCACTTGAAAATCTCTATGACTTGCATAACCACTTTGAAGGGCCAAGGAACAACAAAACCCACAATTCCACCATGATGTACGAATAGATAAACCTGGGAATAAAACAAGATCCAAAATTCATCAACCTCAGTACGTGTTGCACACTGCAGGACTGACAAACCTTTTTCTGCTTGTTCAACTAGTCCCAGGACGTGTTCACATGAACATACGATGATATGAAAACGTATGACACACAAATAATCCAACATGTGATTCTAATCAAAGGAGGGGTCAAGCCATTTTAGCAGAAGCTGAGAAAATTACATCCGTCACTTGAACCCTTCATACAGAGAGAAATGACTAAGTTGTTGGATGCACGGATCATTTACAGAGTTCGTCATTCTACACGGGTTTCTAACTTAGTTCCTGTATGTAAGAAGTTAGGGGATATTTGCTTATGCATTGATTTGTGAAACTTGAACCACACCTCAAACAAAGATAACTACCTCGTGCCATAAATGGAACATATTTTATAGAGATTATCTAGAGCATAAATTTTTTCTTTGCTCAATGGTTTTTCGAGATGCAACTAGGTTTTGGTAGTGGAACCTGATAGATTGAAAACTACCTTCCATACCAAGTGGGGTACATTCGCCTATAGGAGAATGCAATTTCGTCTTGTGAATGCAGATGCAAGCTTTCAGCGTGACATGGGCATCGCCTTCTGTGGACTTATCAGACAGAGTGTAGTGGTGTACCTTGATGACGTGACTATCTTTTCTAGAAAACAGTCAAACCACATACACCATCTGAAGAAGATATTTGAGCAATGCCAGAAATACAAGATATCATTTAATCCCAAGAAAATCGTATTTGCACTATCTGAGGGGAACCTCCTCGGGAACATCATCACTTGAAGGGGGATCAAGGTTGATCTGGACTGAGTTCAAACAATTACAAGGAGTCCTCACCCAGCCAACAAGAAAGCCATGTAGTCCTTTTTGGGAAATATAAGCTTCCTCCGGATGTTCATATCAGATTATGCATAGATAGTGAAACCTATGCAAGACATGATCAAGAAGGATGCAGTTTATGGCTGGGGTAAGAAGGAAAAGAATGCATTCACCCATATCAAGCAGGCTATAGAAAATGCACCCACGCTTTACATCCCATATTTTAACAAGGATTTCTTGCTATACACCTTCGCATTCAACAACACGCTTGCTGCAGTACTCACTCTAAAGGATGAGTTGAACAATGAACGTACCATCTCCTTCATGAGTGCAAGCATGCAGGGACCCAAACTCAACTACCTTATCATTAACAAACAAGAATACGGAATATACAAGGTGGTGAAACAATTCTGACCCTACCTGCTGAAGAACCATTGCATAGTATTTTTGCCACACCCAGTAGTCTGATCACTGCTTGTACAACAAGAGCTCGGTGAAAGACATGCAAACTGGATGATAGGATTGCAAGAGTATGATCTTGACATCAAGAAAGTTCACACTATCAAGGGTCATGGTCTCTGTAGACTTGTAGTTGAAGCAGTCCATGCACAGGAGGAAGAAGAAGAGCTCGTTGGTTGGGAGCAAGAAATCGAGATATATGATGGAGTGCAAGAACCACCCACTTCATGCATAAACTCTTGATATGAAGATGTGCACTAGTACCTTGAGCATGGCACCATACCCTCTCAATTCTCCATGAGACAGAAGAGGGCACGTCGCATCAAAGCATTACCTTACGAGTTGGTGAACGGAGTGCTTTATAGAAAGAAAAACAATGAAAGCTGAGGTGCCTAGAGGAACATGATTCAAACCAACCAGGGGCCACTTCGCGAAAAACACCATTGCACACAAATTCATGCAAGCTAATTTCTATTGGCCCACATTATTTAAGGATACACATACCTATGCTCGCAAGTGCCCGATCTATCAGCAATGTGTCGACAGAACACGAAGGTTAGCAACCCCACTACACCTTGTTGTAGTGACTAAACCATTTCAACAGTGGGGCCTAGACATCATTGGGGAAATCTTACCACTTTTGTCAAGACACCACCGCTACATTTTGATAGCTACAAATTACTTCACACAGTGGATAGAAGCAAAACCACTTAAGAAAGTGAATGACCAAGAAGTCATCAACTTCCTCCAACAGAACATCATCTTGTGATTTGGTGTTTTGGTATCACTTGTTTTTTACAATGCAACTTACTTTTCATATTTAAATCCTTATTATTTTGCATTTCAATATGGTATCATGCTTATCCACTCATCTAACTACTACCCATAGTGAAATGGTCTCACAGAATCTACAATTAAAAACCTTATCCACATTATTAAGAAGACCATTTACTTTGAACAACGTAACTGACACTCCACCTTCATGAATGCTTTATGGGATGACTGTGTAACACTCAAACCTCTCTTTGAACACTTCGCCATACTTCCTAGTTTATGGGAAAGAATCCATCCTTCTGCCAAACATCTACTTTCTTGCCCTCCAATTGTCCCAAGAATCCCAAGGCAAGCCTTGTCTGCTAGTTCAACATAGGATGGATACACTTCACAAGTTGCAGGAAGAAAGGATGAAAGAAAAAGAAAAATTCACACTCCACCAGAAACGTATCAAGAGATGGTTCAACAAGAAGTCTATAGGGAATGCTAACTTTGATGTGGGTGACTTAGTCTTGAAATGGGACAAACCCCATGAAGACAAATGCAAATATATGAAGTTACAGTCCCTATGGATTGGTCCATACACTGTCCAGGAAAAGCTTTGCCCACACACATACCATTTGCAATCACTTGACGAGAGGATTGACAACCTTCATGTCAACTGACAAGACCTAAAGCACTACTTTCAGTAAGTCGGGGCTACGCCCCACGCCATGTATATAGTATGTTTACTACTTGTTGTCTTTTCGCTTTTCTTCGCTATTTTTTCTTTGTTTTGTTTTGTTTTCTTAATATCATGCTATTTTTGGTTCTTCCAATAAGTGTTTCCCTCTACTAAGTTCTAGATTTTGAATGAGTATGTGGCTGAGATCCAAAGACTCTTATGACACTACAGCACTTGGCCAGTCCTGTGTGTGTCTTATCTATGCTTGGTTGTAACCTTCAACCGATGAAGTCTTGATGGAAAATATGATCTGTCTGTAAGGGAAGTTCTAGTCCAACCATGAATCTGTGTCCACACTGGGAAACCCCATGCCTATACTTAGTCTTCTTCTCTATGTGTTCAAGTTCATCCAACTAGTAGAAATAGAGAAGGGAAAAATCTAAACAAGAAAAACTAAATCAAAGGTCTTACATGATTTTCTGAAGGAACAACCTCTTATGCTCTCTATAAGTCAGGATCCCTCTTCTGCCCCAAAAATAAATAAATTCCTATTGACAATCCTCTTTTCAAAAAACAAAATACAAAGACGAAAGAAGAGAAAGGCTTCCTGCGTAGAGAGGTGAAGCATGCAACTCTACCGAGGTACTGACCAGGCTCACTAGTAGTGGAAAAATGCATGTGTTCCTGTATGACTCCACAGGGGCACTGTCTAGGCTTGCTGCAGTGGAGCAACACCAGAGATGAAACTTATACTTTGAAAATTTTAAAATCGCAAGCCAAACTAGCCTTCCCGATTTTGAAACACTATGATCAAGCTAAAACTTGTTGTTGTGTTCGACTGAGTTGGAAAAAGGTGAACCATGTCTATCCATGGGGTAAGTGGGGAAGCTAAAGTAACCCACATAGTGATTCAGTACTCCCTGATAGACTAAGGCCCTGTGCTATCAATAGACCGAAACAGAAAAGCTATTATTCAACCAATGCGTTACCAAGTGTTGTAGCAGCTGTAACGCACTCCAAAATTTTGGCCTGCATCGAACGTCAGATCCTTCATTGTTTTTTCCTTGATGTTTGAAAACAATCAAACTCATCCCATGAGCTTGTGTAGAGTCTGTACACCCTCTTTTCTTGACCGTTCCTCAATCGTCTTTTAGCATGTTAGTTGCAATGTCATGCTTGCGGTCTTGTTTTGGCTATATTCAAGGTTTGTCTTCATGTGTACAAATTGTGTTCGCTATGTAAGCATCTATCGCACTCACACACAAAGTTGTATGCAATGTTGAGCAAGTTTCATCATGGTCGTTCAATGATCTATCTCAAGTGCTGCACTTGTTGCTCGCACCCTTTAGTCAGTCACACTAAGCATATGTTGTCTTGTTGGTTCGAGGTGTCTTGTCGTCAAGTCATGTTGAGTATGTGTTCGCAAGGTCATGTATACACAAGTTCATTCACTCACACACTTAATCATTTTTCCTAAGATCTATTGAGCGGACCACCCTCCATCAACTAAACCTCCATTGAGTTGCACTGCACAGTCTCAACGCTTAGTGACTAAGTACTGTTGCCCAAAATTATATAGAGCTTGAGGTTTCCTCATAGGTAAGATGTACTGCGCAATATTGGAATCAACCTAGCTAACTGTCACCTAGAACAACACAGAAGTTTCCAAAGAAGCTATCTTAATCTACATTGCCTACAAGCCTATCCATCAATCCTCTCGCTAGTCAGCTAGAGGATTTGACTAGGCAATCACCCCTAGCTTCACTCCCAAAAATTGCGTATAATCTGTCAGCAGGCCTACCTCTAAAGACTGAATACATTGTGTAGACATGATTGATAGACACTCGCTACCTATCACAACACTGTATCTGAAAATTATGTAGTTTTTTCAATTAGTTCCCCTGCCAGCCGGCCTACTGCTCCTCTTGAAAATTTCACATTTTTCTTGGATTGTCCACCAGCTACCTGACACCCCGCTCAGCTCGGAAACTACGTAGACATTTCTTGCATGAATTTCTCCCAGATCTACGTAGTTTTTGCCAGCAAGATCCCACAACCTACTCCTGGCCTCCTCTGAGAATCTACGTAGTTTTCACTGCTAGTGCCTCCTGCTGCTCGCACTGCCTTCCCAAGAAAAATTACGCAATTCTGCCTCCCAGCTGAGGCAGATCCCGCAGAATGTCACCTTTGTCTTGGACTGTTGAACCCAACCTCTCAGTGACCTCAACACATTTTTTCTTGAAAGCGCCCCAGAGCCTCACATACTGGCCTAAAATGTGCTTTGTGCAATTTCAGAACCTTTTCCTCTCTCCCGGTCACCTGCACTCGAAAGAAGAAGATGATGCATCATGGTAGACTAGGGGATTTATGGATTTGATGTCATCTCATAATGAGTGATTTCAGATATAGGTACATGGATGAGACATGACACGATGACAAACGGGATGAACAAGGAGTGCATGCTAGGAGACTCGTTCGCGAATGGGCGAACATGTGAAGCATGTCAAGTACCAGCGAAGGGGATACATGCACATGCAAAACTAAGCGAACACCAAGACCATCAAAGATTCTACACACCTTTCCATGTGGATGTGAAGCTATGAACATACCAGCAATTTCATGTCGAGTCATGTCATGAGTCGTCTCAACCACATTACTGTTGTGGGCCATACAATTGTAATCAGTGTAATGTAACATGAAAGTCCAAGAGGCCCACATACAAAGTTGAAGAGTCATGTCAGTTCAAGAGACATGTAGTTCAAACAATCATGAGGGAAGTCAAAGAGTCTCAAGGGTCAAGTTCACCCTTGGCTACATATACCCCTCATTTGTACATGCAAAGGAATTTTCACCTTGGCTCCTCCCACATAGCATTGAGAGTCCTAGGTCTTTTCTTTGAGGAGGAAGTAGTGGCTCCAATGCCCCGCTATCAGGGTTAGTGATGTATGGTGTATGGATGTGTCTTGGAACTTTCGCTTAATTCAGAAGTTTATTAATAGGCCAACACGTTTTCACACATGTATTTTATTTGTTTGTAAGACTATTCTTTGGACAGTTATAATGCATGTTACCTATATTAAGACATTTGAACTGTTTCGATTTTTTTATTGCATATGCTGTTGGAAATGTGTTGTAACATATGTTAGTGTTGTCTCGCTCATGTGGACTATTCTGCCAGAGACTCGACATATTCATTCTTGTAAACTTGTTATAATGATCTCCGCACTCATGTGGGCTATTTTGTTAGGTGTTGTACATGCTATCTGTTCACTGTGTGTTTGTGATTGCCCCATCCTAGTGGACTACTCCACCAGACGCTGTGCATGTTCTGATGTGTTGTGTGTCTCTAACTGGGTTGGGACCATTCCCTTTCAACCTGAGACTCACTCTCACCCTCTCCCTCTGCAATGAAAGAACTTAGACACAAGTCACACTAAGCACTCATTAGGCACACAAAACTCATTGTTAGAAGAATAAATATACCACTCTCATGTGTTGACAAGCAAGAGCTAAGGCATATCTTTAATATAATGGAAACCAGGCCATCATACCAGATGGAACTCCTACACCAAACGGTGTGAGGTCTAGTTGGGACTTCATACTGGGGAGATCCCTTTAATGTTGTTAGGTCCAACATCATCAACACCCTCCTAGTTTGATATAAGTGGTGGTCAAGATCAACACATACAAGAACTTTGTGGTGGAATATCATCAAAACTGATAGAGGGATATGCAAGAGTGTATAGTAAGAACCTTGACAAACACACCCACCAAATCTTGCAACATTATAGGAAGATTAAATTATGTTTCTTTTTTCCAAACATGTAAGTTAGTTTATTATAATTTAATGAATATGTTTTCCTATTATCATATATGGTATTATACTTTATCAAAAAATTCTCCGAGACTTCAGAATGTTTTATAACTGTTGAGCCTCAAACCTACACTTCTTTATACATCCTCTCAGCCTCCTTTTCCTATTCATTTCCTTCTTTTGCCACTCATTCCCTCCATCAAATTGCTCAAATCATTGTATTTTAGCACTTTTTACATGGTTTTATAATTATGCTAATGATTGTGTTTGGTTTAGAATTTTGGTTCAAGGTACTGCGTTTCCGCCGCTGATCCTGGTTTCTGCAGCCAACCCCGGATTCCACAGCTGTTTTATTAAATGGTATGTTACAGGTGTCCTCTGGGAAGAAGAGCCACATGGGCAAGTTCGTGGAACCAAGGACATGGTGTGTGTCCCTCCAGATCACCCAAACCAGTCATCAAAACCCGTGGTCAACAAGGAGGCAACTTCGGTCAACAGAGGTCATTGGCAGTGGCACGGCTCTGCGTGTTCTGTTTTAGAGCACGTGAAGAACAGGTGGCATCGTCCTCAGTCATGAAGATGGTGGGAAACATAAATCAAATAGTGGATTGAATGCCCACAATGACCGTTGCCTAAATCCGAGGACGCAGCAAGACTACGTGTTTTTACACAGCTGTTTGAATCACTTAGATTTCGTTAAGTTAGTTCGCTTTCCTCAGTTATAAATAAAGTGTCCTTGAATGCTGGATAAGTTAGTTGTTAGCTGCTGTTATGTACTTTTGAACTCCCACTGTACTTTATATTTTGATGCATAATATATGAGAAGACTGTTTTTTTTCATTTGCACGTGTAATTGATCTTTGAACCAGCTGGAGTAGGCAGAGGGCCCCTGTTTACTAAAGGCCTGTACAATACTTTTAATTTCCTGCATTTCGTTTTCTTTTTTCATGTATATAATGCCTTTGATTGTCGTGTTTTGATAGTTGTATATACATTTCAAATTCTGCTTGTTTACATTTCTGCACTTTTTCATGACTGATCAGTTTGTTATGCAGGTTTCTTAGGCGTGCCCCGGACAATTTCTTTCTTTTCTTTTTCACAACTAGTGACACTTGTGATCATCTTGTCTATGTTGCTGACCTTCTTTGTTTTGCAGCCTTTATTTCCTTACTATCACTTAGTCAATTTGCATATTTGCTTTTTGTTTTTAGATATCAAGTTGTTTATCTATTGATGGTTCCTTCTTCATAATTTAATATCTTTATTGAGGACCAAAATATCACTTAGCACAGCTTGGTTTAGTTGTTCAAGAACTCACAATTGCTTGGCTTATTTTTAATTGTCTCTCACATGATATATTCAGTTAAAAGGCAAGAGGATAAGGAAAAGTTAAAGTATTTGTGACTAGTCCTTCTCTTATGTAGATTTACTTTAGTTTCACATTGCTTAGTTGTTATTTGACATAGATTTCATTTTCATTTTCTTACAGCAGCAGAGATATTGGGCCAATGTCATTAGTCTTTTATTTGATGCCTTTATTTTCCTTTAAGAGTTTATTTCATTTCAAGCTTTCTTGTACAATACTTTTAAGTTGTAAAAATCTCATCACAATCTCACACACTTCACTCACTTTATTTCATTTCCATCACAACACATTAGGAGAGATATACTTGAAAACAAACTTAAAAAGTTAAATACGACAAAAGCTTAAGAAATAGTTGCCTAAGTACATACAATACACCTCACTTCATCAGCTTACGAGCCCCGGGTTGACATTTAAAAGTTGCAATTTAGACATCACTAAATTGACCAAACATTTTTGGCGCCGTTGCCGGGGAAGTGAAATTAGGTAGCCAATTTCTAAAAAAAAATATAAAAACAAGAAAATTTCAAGAAAGGAAAATTAATAACCTCTCAAAGTATGCTCTCCTCTTGCACTTAGTGTGATCTGGAGGATCAGAAAAGAGAAAGTTATTGGTTTAATAGTTTCTTGAGTATGCTCTCTTCTTGCACCTAGAGTGATCTGGAAGATTAGAAAGAGAATTATTACCCTGACTTGAAGAGAAAATAAAAATGATATGCATAGAGCAAGAGATTCTAGGGGAAGGTTTTTAACTGGAGCTAGAAGTTCGATTTTCACAACTCCATCCACTTTAAGAAATAGGCAGAGACACCTTCATCATCTCCAACTCATACTCATAGCTCTAGGATTCCTGGAATCCAAGAGGCAGTAGTTGGCTCTCCCATACCATCTATTGAATCCGAAGGAGATTCTTTCCTTTCTTCCACAAGGAGACAGATTGTAATTGAAGAAATAGAATCACCTGAGGAAGAAGGAGAAATTCCTCCTCATTCACCCTTGGTAGAGGAACTAGAGAACTTTGAGGTCTCTGAAGAAACTACCATGGCAGAAGAAGGAGCAACTGGACTTGGTAGAGGTAGAGGTAGAGGTGGAGGGGGAAATAATGGAGGAGGTAGAGGTAACAATGGAGGAAATAGGAATGGAGACAATTCATTTGGATTTCCTATAGTCGATGGTGTCTCCCGAGCCACAATGAAAAACATTTCGCCATCCGTCCTCCCAAACTTTCATGGATTAAGAAATGAGGACCTTGAAACATTTCTATTTGAGTTTGAGGTCGTATGTCGAACTTATGATTATCTGGAAGACGCTCAAAAACTCAAATTGTTCCCCTTCAACATTGAAAGGAGCAGCCCTGAAGTGGTTCATGGGATTACTCACTCAATCCATTAGGTCTTGGAATGATATGAAACAAACATTTTTGGATAGGTACTTGGACTATTGTATGCCCACCAACCACAAGGATGAGGTATTCAAAATGGTGCAAAAGGAAGATGAAAATTTGGAGGATTTACTTGAAAGATTTCAATATAACCTGAAAAGAGCAAAAATGAGTAACTTAGATGAGGAAACTTTGAAAGCCCTTCTATTAAAAGCCATTAGAGATGAATGGATAGACATTTTGAACATGATGGAAAAAGGAGACATATCTCAACTTCCATTTCATGATATAGCAGAGCTATGTGTTCATCTCTCACGGGGGAAATCTAAAACTCAAAAAGGGCCTAGAGATCCTTCTCTCCTCAGAGCAAACAAATCTGCAACTGGATCGGTAAGCAGGGCTGAGATTGGCAACATGCTTGATGAATTCAAAACTGATATCTTAGGAAGTCTTAGTGAGCAACTAGACACTCTTAAGATCCATAATAAACAGCAAGCAGAAGCTGAGGCTTTAGCTATCTTTTGCCCAAAGTGTAGGAAGAAACATGCTCTAAGGGAATGTCCCTTGGAAGAAAAATTTGTAGAGACATGTGTAATTTGCTCAGAGAATCATGAGACCAAGGATTGTCCTTCAATCCCTGGGCTCAAAGCTGTCTTTCAAGAAGATCCAAGTACACTTGAATCTCTCTGTTTTGTTGCAAGGAGACCTTGGCAGGGGCA